>WNWK01053300.1:0-11911 GCA_009830355.1 Cherax destructor
TTAATGGGATTTTTAAAAATATGTAAATAATTAATATATATTAAAAAATGCTATAAAACTTTATTTTATTGCATTTTTTGACGATTTAAGGCATTTTCAAGGATTTTCTGAAAACAATTTTTTTTTAGATAAAATCCACCTATGAGTAAGCTTCCTAAAAGAAAATCATAAAATTTTGCTAACTTTTCCCATAAATTTCAATTGCAGTAGAAATTCTATTTAAAAGTATGAAAATCTACATATTTTAGCTAAAAAATGAGTTTTGTCAGAAAAGCACTCAAACTGCTCTAAAACGTCGAAATATGCCATAAAATGCAATTTTAGGCTATTTTTCTGAGATTTTTAATGTTTCATGTATTTTTGGAAAATAATATGAAATATTCTAAATTAATATTGATTTTTATAGATTTTTAATGGGATTTTTTAAAAATATGTAAATAATTCATAAATATTCAAAAATGCTATAAAACGTTATTTTATTGCATTTTTTGACGATTCAAGGTATTTTCAAGGATTTTCTGAAAAACTATTTGTTTAGATAAAATATAGCTATGAGTAAGCTTCCTAAATGAAAATCATAAAATTTTGCTTATTTTTCCCATAAATTTCAATTGCAGTAGAAATTCTATTTAAAAGTGTGATAATCTAAGTATTTTAGCTAAAAAATGAATTTTGCCAGAAAAGCACTCAAACCGCTCTAAAACGTCGAAATATGCAATAAGATACGATTTTAGCACATTTTTCTGAGCTTTTTAATGTTTCTTATATTTTTCGAAAATAATATGAAATATTCCTTAAAAATATTGATTTTTATAGATTTTTAATGGGATTTTTTAAAAATATGTAAATAATTAATATATATTAAAAAATGCTATAAAACGTTATTTTATTGCATTTTTTGACGATTCAAGGTATTTTCAAGGATTTTCTGAAAAACTATTTGTTTAGATAAAATCCACCTATGAGTAAGCTTCCAAAAAGAAAATCATAAAATTTTGCTAACTTTTCCCATAAATTTCAATTGCAGTAGAAATTCTATTTAAAAGTTTGAAAATCTACGTATTTTAGCTAAAAAATGAGTTTTGTCAGAAAAGCACTCAAATCGCTCTAAAACGTCGAAATATGCCATAAAATGCAATTTTAGGCCATTTTTCTGAGCTTTTTAATGTTTCATGTATTTTTGGAAAATAATATGAAATATTCTAAAATATTGATTTTATAATTTTAATGGATTTTTAAATATGTAAATAATTATAATATTAAAATGCTATAAAACTTATTTTATTGCATTTTTGACGATTAGGATTTTCAAGTTTTCTGAAAAATATTTTAGATAAAATAACTATGAGTACTTCTAAAAAAATCATAAATTTGCTATTTTCCCATAATTTCAATTGCAGTAGAAATTTATTTAAAGTGAATCTATATTTTAGCTAAATGATTTTGCAGAAACACTCAAACCGTCTAAACGTCGAAATATCATAATAATTTTAGCCATTTCTAGTTTTAATGTTTCTTATTTTGAAAATAATATGAAATATTCTAAATATTGATTTTAGATTTTTAATGGTTTTTAAAATATGTAAATAATTATATATTAAAGCTATAAATTTTTTTGCATTTGACGATTCAAGGATTTTCAATGATTTTCTGAAAAACTATTTGTTTAGATAAATATACCTATGAGTAAGCTTCCTAAAAGAAAATCATAAAATTTTGCTATTTTTTCCCATAAATTTCAATTGCAGTAGAAATTCTATTTAAAAGTTGAAATCTAAGTATTTTAGCTAAAAATGAGTTTTGTCAGAAAAGCACTCAAACCGCTCTAAAACGTCGAAATATGCAATAAAATACGATTTTAGGCCATTTTTCTGAGGTTTTAATGTTTCATGTATTTTTCGAAAATAATATGAAATATTCTATAAAAATATTGATTTTTATAGATTTTTAATGGGATTTTTAAAAATATGTAAATAATTAATAAATATTCAAAAATGCTATAAAACGTTATTTTATTGCATTTTTTGACGATTCAAGGCATTTTCAAGGATTTTCTGAAAAACTATTTTTTTAGATAAAATATACCTATGAGTAAGCTTCCTAAAAGAAAATCATAAAATTTTGCTAACTTTTCCCATAAATTTCAATTGCAGTAGAAATTCTATTTAAAAGTTTGAAAATCTACGTATTTTAGCTAAAAAATGAGTTTTGTCAGAAAAGCACTCAAACCGCTCTAAAACGTCGAAATATGCCATAAAATGCAATTTTAGGCCATTTTTCTGAGCTTTTTAATGTTTCATGTATTTTTGGAAAATAATATGAAATATTCTAAATTAATATTGATTTTTATAGATTTTTAATGGGATTTTTTAAAAATATGTAAATAATTTATAAATATTCAAAAATGCTATAAAACGTTATTTTATTGCATTTTTGACGATTCAAGGCATTTTCAAGGATTTTCTGAAAAATATTTTTTTAGATAAAATATACCTATGAGTAAGCTTCCTAAAAGAAAATCATAAAATTTTGCTTATTTTCCCATAAATTTCAATTGCAGTAGAAATTCTATTTAAAAGTGTGATAATCTAAGTATTTTAGCTAAAAAATGAGTTTTGCCAGAAAAGCACTCAAACCGCTCTAAAACGTCGAAATATGCAATAAAATACGATTTTAGCACATTTTTCTGAGCTTTTTAATGTTTCATGTATTTTTCGAAAATAATATGAAATATTCTAAAAATATTGATTTTTATAGATTTTAATGGGATTTTTTAAAAATATGTAAATAATTAATATATATTAAAAATGCTATAAAACGTTATTTTATTGCATTTTTTGACGATTTAAGGCATTTTCAAGGATTTTCTGAAAAACTATTTTTTAGATAAAATCCACCTATGAGTAAGCTTCCTAAAGAAAATCATAAAATTTTGCTAACTTTTCCCATAAATTTCAATTGCAGTAGAAATTCTATTTAAAAGTTTGAAAATCTACAGTATTTTAGCTAAAAAATGAGTTTTGTCAGAAAAGCACTCAAACCGCTCTAAAACGTCGAAATATGCCATAAAATGCAATTTTAGGCCATTTTTCTGAGCTTTTTAATGTTTCATGTATTTTGGAAAATAATATGAAATATTCTAAATAATATTGATTTTTATAGATTTTTAATGGGATTAAAAAAAAAAAAAAAAAAAAAAAAAAAAAAAAAAAAAAAATCAGAAAATTCAAAGCTCTAAATGTGAAATATGCAATAAAATACTATTTTAGCACATTTTTAGCTTTTAATTTTATGTATTTTAAAATATATGAAATATTCTATAATAATATAATTTTATAGATTTTTAAAATTATATAAATATTTAATAATTTAAATATTAAAATTGCTATGAAACTTATTTTAATTAGATTTACTATTTAGAAAAATAGTTTTTGAAAAGCATTTTTTATAAAATCAATGATATTCCTAAAAGAAAATTCATAAAATTTTTAATCATTTTCTAAATTTAATTGAGAAATTAATAATTTATTTAAAGTTTAAAGTATTTTTAGCTAAAAATAGTTTTGTAGAAAAATCTCAAACGCTTAAAACTTGAAATATATAAAATAATTTAAGGCCATTTTCTACTTTTTAAATGTTTCATGTATTTTGAAATAATATAAAATATTCATAAATTAATATTATTAATAATTTTTAAGGATTTTTAAAAATGTAATAATTCTAAATATTCAAAATATAAAACGTTATTTTATTCATTTTTGAATAAAGCATTTTCAAGGATTTTTAAAATTTTTTATTTAAAATTTATTTTAGTAAATTCCTAAAATCTAAAAACATAAATTTTCTTATTTTCCATAAATTTCAATTGCAGTAAAATTCTATTTAAAATGATAATAAGTATTTTAGCTAAAACATGTTTAGATTAAAGCACTTCAACGTCTAAAACTTTTGAAATTAATAAAATGATTTAGCAAATCTAAATTTTGTACTTTTCAAATTTTAATATAAATTCATTTAAATTGAAATTATTGATTTTTAGTTTTTAATGGGATTTTTAAAAATTAAAAATTATAAATTAAAAAATGCTATAAAATTATTTTATTGCATTTTTGACGATTTAGATTTTCAAGTATTTCAGAAAAGCACTCAAACCGTTAAAACGTCGAAATATGCAATAAAATACGATTTTAGCACATTTTTCTGAGCTTTTTAATGTTTCATGTATTTTTCGAAAATAATATGAAATATTCTATAAAAATATGATTTTTATAGATTTTTATGGGATTTTTTAAAATATGTAAATAATTAAAAATATTCAAAAATGTATAAAACGTTATTTTATTGCATTTTTGACGATTAAGAGCATTTCAGATTTTCTGAAAACTATTTTTTTAGATAAAATACCTATGAGTAACTTCCTAAAAGAAAATCATAAAATTTTGTTTACTTTTCCCATAAATTTAAATTGCAGTAGAAATTCTATTTAAAAGTTTGATAATCTAAGTATTTTCAAAAAATGAGTTTTGCAGAAAAGCATCGAAATATGCAATAAAATACCATTTAAGCACATTTTATGATATTTTTATGTTTCATTTTTTTAAAATATTATGAAATATTAATAATATTTATTTTTATAGATTTTTAATTGAATTTTTAAAAATATGTAAATAATTAATAAATATTAAAAATGCTATAAAACTTGATTTTATTGCATTTTTGACGATTTAAGGCATTTTCAAAGATTTTCTGAAAACTATTTTTTAGATAAAATAACCTATGAGTAAGCTTCCTAAAAAAAAAAAAAAAATTTCAGCTTACTTTTCCCATAAATTCAGTAGAAATTCTATTTAAAAGTTTGAAAATCTACGTATTTAGCTAAAATGAGTTTTGTCAGAAAAGCACTCAAACGCTCTAAAACGTCAAATATGCATAAAATGCAATTTTAGGCCATTTTCTCAGCTTTAATGTTTCATGTATTTTGGAAAATAATATGAAAATTCTAAATTAATATTGATTTTTATAGAATTTTAATGGATTTTAAAAATATGTAAATAATTTATAAATATTAAAAATGCTTTAAACGTTATTTTATTGCATTTTTGACGATTCAAGCATTTTCAAGATTTTCTGAAAACTATTTTTTAGATAAAGTATACCTATGAGTAAGCTTCCTAAAGAAAATCATAAAATTTTGCTTCTTTTCCATAAATTTCAATTGCAGTAGAAAATCTATTTAAAAGTTAAATCTAGTATTTTAGCTAAAATGAGTTTTGCAGAAAAGCACTCAAACCGCTCTAAAACGTCGAAATATGCAATAAAATCGATTTTAGCCATTTTTCTGAGTTTTAATGTTTCATGATTTTTCGAAAATAATATGAAATATTCTATAAAATATTGATTTTTATAGATTTTTAATGGATTTTTAAAATATGTAAATAATTAATAAATATTAAAAATGCTATAAAACTTGATTTTATTGCATTTTTTGACGATTGGCATTTTCAAGATTTTCTGAAAACTATTTTTTAGATAAAATACACCTATGAGTAAGCTTCCTAAAAGAAAATCATAAAATTTTGCTTACTTTTCCATAAATTTAATTGCAGTGAAATCTATTTAAAAGTTGATAATTAAGTATTTTAGCTAAAAATGAGTTTTGCCAGAAAGACCAACTTAACGAAATATGCATAAAATACATTTTAGCACATTTTTCTGAGCTTTTTATGTTTCATGTTTTTGAAAATATATGAAATATTCTATAAAATATTGATTTTTATAGATTTTTATGATTTTTAAAATATGTAAATAATTAATAATATTAAAATGTATAAAACTTATTTTATTGCATTTTTGACGATTAAGGCATTTTCAAGGATTTTCTGAAAACTATTTTTTAGATAAATACCTATGAGTAAGTTCCTAAAAGAAAATCATAAAATTTTGCTTACTTTTCCATAAATTTCATTGCAGTAGAAATTCTATTTAAAAGTGTGATAATCTAAGATTTTAGCTAAAAATGAGTTTTGCGAAAGCATAAAGCTAAACGTCGAAATATGCAATAAAATACGATTTAGCACATTTTCTGAGCTTTTAATGTTTCATTATTTTCAAAATATATGAAATATCTATAAAATATTGATTTTTATAGATTTTTAATGGAATTTTTAAAAATATGTAAATAATTAATAATATTAAAATGCTATAAAACTGATTTTATTGCATTTTTGACGATTTAAGGCATTTTCAAGATTTTCTGAAAACATATTTTTTAGATAAAATAACCTATGAGTAAGCTCTAAAAAAAACAAAAATTTGCTAACTTTTCCATAAATTTAATTGCAGTAGAAATTTATTTAAAAGTTGAAATCTAGTTTTTAGCTAAAAATGAGTTTTGCCAGAAAGCACTCAAACGCTCTAAAACGTCGAAATATGCAATAAAATGCATTTTAGCCATTTTCTGAGCTTTTTAATGTTTCATGTATTTTTGAAAATAATATGAAATATTCTATAATTAATATTGATTTTTATAGATTTTAATGGGATTTTTAAAAATATGTAAATAATTATAAATATTAAAAATGCTATAAAACTTATTTTATTGCATTTTTTGACGATTAAGGCATTTTCAAGGATTTTCTGAAAACTATTTTTTAGATAAAATACCTATGAGTAAGCTTCCTAAAAGAAAATCATAAAATTTTGCTTACTTTCCCATAAATTTCAATTGCAGTAGAAATTCTATTTAAAAGTGTGATAATCTAAGTATTTTAGCTAAAAATGAGTTTTGCCAGAAACACTAAACCGTAAAACGTCGAAATATGCAATAAAATACGATTTTAGCACATTTTCTGATTTTTAATGTTTCATGTTTTTTGAAAATAATATGAAATATTCTATAAAATATTGATTTTTATAGATTTTAATGGATTTTTAAAATATGTAAATAATTAATAAATATTAAAATGCTATAAAACTTGATTTTATTGCATTTTGACGATTAAGGCATTTTCAAGGATTTTCTGAAAATTTTTTTAGATAAATTATACCTATGAGTAGGCTTTCTAAAAGAAAATCATAAAATTTTGCTTACTTTTTCCATAAATTTCAATTGCAGTAGAAAATCTATTTGAAAGTGTGATAACCTAAGTATTTTAGCAAAAAATGAGTTTTGCCAGAAAAGCACTCAAACCGCTCTAAAACGTCGAAATATGCAATAGAATACGATTTTAGCACATTTTTCTGAGCTTTTTCATGTTTCATGTATTTTTGGAAATAATATGAAATATTCTATAAAAAGTATTGATTTTTATAGATTTTTATGGGATTTTTTATAAATATGTAAATAATTAAAAAATATTCAAAAATGATATAAAACGTTATTTTATTGCATTTTTGTACGATTCAAGGCATTTTCAAGGATTTTCTGAAAACTATTTTTTTAGATAAAGTATACCTATGAGTAAGCTTCCTAAAAGAAAATCATAAAATTTTGCTTAATTTTCCCATAAATTTCAATTGCCGTAGAAATTCTATTTAAAAGTGTGATAATCAAAGTATTTTAGCTAAAACATGAGTTTTGTCAGGAAAGCACTCAAACCGCTCTAAAACGTCGAAATATGCAATAAAATACGATTTTAGCACATTTTTCTGAGCTTTTTAATGTTTCATGTATTTTTTCGAAAATAATATGAAATATTCTATAGAAATATTGATTTTTATAGATTTTTAATGGGATTTTTTAAAATATGTAAATAATTAATAAGTATTCAAAAATGCTATAAAACTTGATTTTATTGCATTTTTTGACGATTAAGGGCATTTTCAAGGATTTTCTGAAAAAAATTTTTTAGATAAAATACACCTATGAGTAAGCTTCCTAAAAGAAAATCATAAAATTTTGCTAACTTTTCCCATAAATTTCAATTGCAGTAGAAATTCTATTTAAAAGTGTGATAATATAACTATTTTAGCTAAAAAATGAGTTTTCCATAAAAGCACTGAAACCGCTGTAAAACGTCGAAATATGCAATAAAATACGATTTTAGCACAATTTTCTCAGCTTTTTAATGTTTCATGTATTTTTCGAAAATAATATGAAATATTCTATAAAAATAGTGATTTTTATAGATTTTTAATGGGATTTTTTAAAAATATGTAAATAATTAATAAATATTCAAAAATGCTATAAAACTTTATTTTATTGCATTTTTTGACGATTTAAGGCATTTTCACGGATTTTCTGAAAACTATTTTTTTTAGATAAAATACACCTATGAGTAACTTCCTAAAAGAAAATCATAAAATTTTGCTTACTTTTCCCATAAATTTAAATTGCAGTAGAAATTCTATTTAAAAGTTTGATAATCTAAGTATTTTAGCTAAAAAATGAGTTTTGCCAGAAAAGCATCGAAATATGCAATAAAATACCATTTAAGCACATTTTTATGATATTTTTTATGTTTCATGTTTTTTTTGAAAAATATTATGAAATATTATATAATAATATTTATTTTTATAGATTTTTAATTGAATTTTTAAAAATATGTAAATAATTAATAAATATTAAAAAATGCTATAAAACTTGATTTTATTGCATTTTTTGACGATTTAAGGCATTTTCAAGGATTTTCTGAAAACACTATTTTTTTAGATAAAATATACCTATGAGTAAGCTTCCTCAAAAAAAAAAAAAAATTTCGCTTACTTTTCCCATAAATTTCAATTGCAGTAGAAATTCTATTTAAAAGTTTGAAAATCTACGTATTTTAGCTAAAAAATGAGTTTTGTCAGAAAAGCACTCAAACTGCTCTAAAACGTCGAAATATGCAATAAAATGCAATTTTAGGCCATTTTTCTCAGCTTTTTAATGTTTCATGTATTTTTGGAAAATAATATGAAATATTCTAAATTAATATTGATTTTTATAGAATTTTAATGGGATTTTTAAAAAATATGTAAATAATTTATAAATATTAAAAAATGCTTTAAAACGTTATTTTATTGCATTTTTTGACGATTCAAGGCATTTTCAAGGATTTTCTGAAAAACTATTTTTTTAGATAAAGTATACCTATGAGTAAGCTTCCTAAAAGAAAATCATAAAATTTTGCTTACTTTTCCCATAAATTTCAATTGCAGTAGAAAATCTATTTAAAAGTGTGATAATCTAAGTATTTTAGCTAAAAAATGAGTTTTGCCAGAAAAGCACTCAAACCGCTCTAAAACGTCGAAATATGCAATAAAATACGATTTTAGCACATTTTTCTGAGCTTTTTAATGTTTCATGTGTTTTTCGAAAATAATATGAAATATTCTATAAAAATATTGATTTTTATAGATTTTTAATAGGATTTTGTAAAAATATGTAAATAATTATTAAATATTCAAAAATGCTATAAAACTTGATTTTATTGCATTTTTTGACGATTCATGGCATTTTCAAGGATTTTCTGATTTTTTTTTTTTTTAGATAAAATACACCTATGAGTAAGATTCCTAAAAGAAAATGATAAAATTTTGCTTTCTTTTACCATAAATTTCAATTGCAGTAGAAATTCTATTTAAAAGTGTGATAATATAAGTATTTTAGCTAAAAAATGAGTTTTGCCAGAAAAGCCCTCAAACCGCTCTAAAACGTCGAAATATGCAATAAAATGCAATTTTAGGCCATTTTTCTCATTTTTTTAATGTTTCATGTATTTTTGGAAAATAATATGAAATATTCTAAATTAATATTGATATTTATAGAATATTAATGGGATTTTTTAAAAATATGTAAATAATTTATAAATATTAAAAAATGCTAAAAAACGTTATTTTATTGCATTTTTTGACGATTCAAGGCATTTTCAAGGATTTTCTGAAAACTATTTTTTTAGATAAAGTATACTTATGAGTAAGCTTCCTAAAAGAAAATCATAAAATTTTGCTTACTTTTCCCATAAATTTCAATTGCAGTAGAAAATCTATTTGAAAGTGTGATAACCAAAGTATTTTAGCAA
Organism: Cherax destructor; assembly: GCA_009830355.1. Taxonomy (NCBI): domain Eukaryota; kingdom Metazoa; phylum Arthropoda; class Malacostraca; order Decapoda; family Parastacidae; genus Cherax; species Cherax destructor. The sequence continues at coordinate 10,002 of WNWK01053300.1, forward strand.
AAAAATGAGTTTTGCCAGAAAAGCACTCAAACCGCTCTAAAACGTCGAAATATGCAATAAAATACGATTTTAGCAAATTTTTCTGAGCTTTTTAATGTTTCATGTATTTTTGGAAATAATATAAAATATTCTTTGAAAAGTATTGATTTTTATAGATTTTTATGGGATTTTTTATAAATATGTAAATAATTAAAAAATATTCAAAAATGATATAAAACGTTATTTTATTGCATTTTTTGACGATTCAAGGCATTTTCAAGTTTTCTGAAAACTATTTTTAGATAAAATACCTATGAGTAAGCTTCCTAAAAGAAAATCATAAAATTTTGCTTACTTTTCCCATAAATTTCAATTGCAGTAGAAATTCTATTTAAGAGTGTGATAATCTAAGTATTTTAGCTAAAACATGAGTTTTGTCAGGAAATCACTCAAACCGCTCTAAAACGTCGAAATATGCAATAAAATACGATTTTAGCACATTTTTCTGAGCTTTTTAAAGTTTCATGTATTTTATCGAAAATAATATGAAATATTCTATAAAAATATTGATTTTTATAGATTTTTAATGGGATTTTTTAAAAATAGGTAAATAATTAATAAATATTCAAAAATGCTATAAAACTTGATTTTATTGCATTTTTTGACGATTTAGGGCATTTTCAAGGATTTTCTGAAAAAAACAATTTTTTTAGATAAAATACACCTATGAGTAACCTTCCTAAAAGAAAATAATAAAATTTTGCTAACTTTTCCCATAAATTTCAATTGCAGTAGAAATTCTATTTAAAAGTGTGATAATCTAAGTATTTTAGCTAAAAAATTAGTTTTGCCAGAAAAGCACTGACACCGCTGTAAAACGTCGAAATATGCAATAAAATACGATTTTAGCACATTTTTCTGAGCTTTTTAATGTTTCATGTATTTTTCGAAAATAATATGAAATATTCTATAAAAATAGTGATTTTTAGATTTTTTAAAGATTTTTTAAAAATATGTAAATAATTAATAAATAATAAAAAAAGCTATAAAACTTGATTTTATTGCATTTTTACATTTAAGGATTTTCAAGGTTTTCTGAAAATCTTTTTTTTTAGATAAAATATACCTATGAGTAAGCTTCCTCAAAAAAAAAAAAAAAAAAATTTCGCTTACTTTTCCCATAAATTTCAATTGCAGTAGAAATTATATTTAAAAGTTTGAAAATCTAAGTATTTTAGCTAAAAAATGAGTTTTGCCAGAAAAGAACTCAAACTGCTCTAAAACGTCAAAATATGCAATAAAATACGATTTTAGCACATTTGTCTAAGCTTTTTAATGTTTCATGTGTTTTTCGATAATAATATGAAATATTCTATAAAAATATTGATTTTTAAAGATTTTTAATGGGATTTTTTAAAAATATGTAAATAATTAATAAATATTGAAAAATGCTATAAAACTTGATTTTATTGCATTTTTTGACGATTCATGGCATTTTCAAGGATTTTCTGAAAAAACAATTTTTTTAGATAAAATACACCTATGAGTAAGCTTCCTAAAAGAAAATAATAAAATTTTACTTTTCCCCTAAATTTCAATTGCAGTAAAAATTTTATTTAAAAAGTGTGATAATCAAAAAATTTTAGCTAAAAATGAGTTTTCAGAAAAGCACTGAAACCGCTGTAAAACGTCGAAATATCAAAAAATACATTTTACTCATTTTCTGACTTTTTTAAAGTTTCATGATTTTTCGAAAATAATATGAAAATTCTATAAAAATATTTATTTTTATAGATTTTTAATGGATTTTTAAAATATGTAAATAATTAATAAATATTCAAAAATGCTATAAAACTTTATTTTATTGCATTTTTGACGATTAAGCATTTTCAGGATTTTGGAAAACTATTTTTTAGATAAAATACACCTAT
>WNWK01053301.1:0-11911 GCA_009830355.1 Cherax destructor
ACATAAACATATCCTGCAGCACACAATGCATAATGAGAGAAAAAAACTGAGACCGTAATTTTTTATTAAAACAGCGACTTTGCAGTGTTTTTTGGTATCATTTGATAGAATGGAAGATATATTACCTAAATAGAGATGATTTTGATTGGTTTTAGTAGAGGAAATGGCTTGAAACTGATCTCAAAGTAGCAGAAATGTTAAATTTTAGCCGATGTTCAGGAGTAAACAAATGACCTCACACGTCTAGTATGCGCCAGCTGGTGGATCTAATATATGTTCACAAATGTGGTGATATTATTTGTACAATTCCTTATGTGAATAAAAAATCAAAATGGAAGACTGTAAAGACTGAAAACATAACTAATGAACAGAAGAAATGTTAGTTTAGTGCCAGGTATGTCTGCATTGTTTATTCTTCACCCTATTTTGAAATTGGAATATTTTGAACTTTGAGTTAAATTGGCTAAATTACTAATTTCCGATCACTTTATTTTGCAGTTGAAATAGTTGACTGGGCGATTGCTTGTACTCAATTGATAGAATAGAAGTAATGCTAGTGAAATAGCTAAGAATTTGGTCGACTGGAATAATGTAATTTACGCATCGGCAAAATCGCCGATGCGTAAATATCGATGACGCATCAAAATTCGCGAGAGCATAATTTTGTAAATTTTCCATCAAATTTCGTAATTTTTGTTTTATTACCTTCAGAAAAAGATTCTCTACCATTTCATAAGAAAAAATAAGACATTTATTTTTTAATTTTTGGACACTGGTGCACCCTCTGAAATTTGGCCTTTGGACCCTGAAAGAATTAAGGTTGCTGCTTATCATAACCCACAAGTCCTTCTCGCAATCTGAATGGCTAAGTTCTACATTATTTAACTTATAAGTGCTTGGGTTATGGACACTCCCGAGCTTCAGAACCTTGCATTTATCAACATTGAATTGCATCTGCCACTTTTCTGACCACGAATTAAGTTTGTCTAAATCTTCCTGTAGTTCTATGACATCTATGTTTGAATCAATTATCCTACCTATCTTCGTGTCGTCGGCGAATTTGCTCATATCACTAGTAATTCCCTCGTCAAGGTCATTGATATATATTATAAACAACAACGGGCCTAAGACTGATCCCTGTGGAACGCCACTTGTTACAGATCCCCATTCGGATTTAATCCCATCTATGCATACTCTCTGCTTCCTGTTCATGAGCCATGACTCGATCCATGACAACACTTTTCCCCCAATGCCATAACTGCCACTTTCTTTAACAGTCTCTGGTGCAGTACCCTATCAAAAGCCTTACTACAATCTAAATAAATAATATAAAATTCTTTATTGTGATCAACAGCCTCAAAAGCTTTACTGAAGAAGGTTAACAAATTAGATAGGCACGAACGGCCCCTAGTGAATCCGTGCTGAGTATTATTAATCAAATTATGTTTATCCAGATGGCTTCTTATAATATCAGCTATAAAGGACTCTAGTAATTTACCTACACTTGAGGTCAGGCTTATTGGGCGGTAATTTGACGGTAGTGACTTGTTTCCTGCTTTAAAAATAGGAATTACATTAGCCATCTTCCACATATCAGACACTACACTGTTTGAAGAGATAAATTAAAAATGTTAGTTAATGGTTCACAGAGTTTCATTTTGCATTCCTTAAGAACCCTTGCAAAAAGCTCATCAGGACCCGGCGATTTATTTTGTTTCAGTCGGTCTAGTTGTTTCATAACCATTTCACTAGTGACTGTGATGTTACATAATTTATCTTCTTCAGGGCCAATATAAAAATTAATTACTGGGATATTATTAGTGTCTTCCTGTGTGAAAACCGAGAGAAAATAATTATTAAAAATAGAGCACATATCATTCTCCTTGTCAGTAAGATGCCCAGAGTTATTTTTAAGGGGACCTATCTTATCTTTAATTTTTGTTCTATGAACCTGGAAAAAACTTTTTGGGTTAGTTTTTGAATCCCTAGCAACTTTAATTTCATAATCCCGTTTAGCTTTTCTTATTCCCTTTTTAACGTCCCTCTTAATGTCAATATACTGACTCATAAGATGACCCTCACCTCTTTTGATACGCCTATAAATTCCTTTCTTCTGCCCTAAAATATATTTGAGCCTATTATTCATCTATTTTGGGTCATTTCTACTTGATCTAAATTCTTTTTATGGGATAAATGTTCTTTGGGCTGCCTGTATAGTGTTCAGAAATCTGTCATATTGATAGCTTTCTTCGTTACCCCAGTCCACAGATGATAAGTGTTCTCTAAGCCCATTATAATCTGCTAAGCGAAAATCTGGGATCGTTACTGAGTTATCCCTACTATCATACATCCAGTCAATGTTAAAGGTAATTGATTTGTGGTCGCTTGTGCCGAGTTCCTCTGTAATTTCTAAATTAATAACAAGGGTTTCCAGTGGCTTACGCGACGGTCTGGAGTTCTGAGACTCTCTGACCGCGGGTTCGAACCCCACCCGTGGTATGGTTTGTTTGCAATCGTGTCATTACGATTCGTGAGTCAAGGTTTCTTGTTTGCAGAACAAGTCAAGTAGGTTATTTCTAGTTCTTCACAAACTGCTTCAATAAACAATCCTGAACTACTTCTAAAAAGTCGTTAGATTCTGAATTCCCTGTCAAGAAATTCCAATCAATTTAAGTAAAGTTAAAGTCTCCTAGAATTACTACGTTATCGTGCCTTGTGGCCTTAACAATTTCCTCCCAAAGTAGTCTCCCTTGTTCCCTATCTTAGTTTGGAGTACGGTATATCACGCCTAAAATCAATTTTTCACACCCCTCTGAAAATTCTATCCAGACAGACTCTGTATGTATTATTTCAGACTTTATACCCTTTTTATGCAATAATTTAAATGATCACGGACATAGAGTGCCACCCCACCCCCCTTCCCAATACTTCTGTCTACTTGGAACAATTTAAAACCCTGAATGTGACATTCAGCTGGCATGTCCCGATCATCATTATATAAACACTATAATATTTCACGTGTAACTCACAATAAATTAATGTTTCAGGGAAGGCACCACCGTGATCTTAGAGGAAGTTAAGGACCCAGTAAGGTATGTGTCTTATTTTCTTATACATTATGCCGCTCCCAAAGTTGAAATAAAATTATAATTAATTGCATTTTAATTATTTTTGACTTAAATACTTTAATATTTGCAATTATTATTTGTTACCTAATTTTGTATGTATCTATTTTCAGTTAGAAATAAAGATGTGTTCATTTAATATATTATATGACTAAATCCACCACATCATATAACGCACGTGCCTGAAAATTGATACCTGGAGGATGCTTGGGGGGGGGGGGTCAACACCCCTGCGGCCCGGTCCATGACCAAGCCTAGCAGCAAATCAGGGCCTGATCAACCAGGCTGTTACTGTTGGCCGCATGCAACCCGTCGTCCAGACCAGAGACAGACTGATCAGGTAGTGACTTTAGGTGCCTGTCCAGATCCCATATCCTAATTTGGTAGATAAAATTGACAACTTTACACATACGAAGCACAAAACTAACTCTCATTATTAGCTTAGTAACTCACAATATCGTAGAATCTCCATATCCGCTGATTTGGTTTCCGCAGTTTCAGTTATCGGCGGCGGTTTACCACAACCCAAAAATATCAATCCAGTTTTATTTATATTATTTTACTTTTTAATTAGGGATGCATTAAACATGATGCTGCCCTGGATATGAACCCCCCGAGTTAATTTTGATGATGAAAGAGAAGTGTTGGTTAGTGAGTCACTCAAGAGACCCTGGTCAACAGCAAAGAAGAAAATAGAAAGAGTCATGAAGGGAAGACTCGACCACCTTCACAGAGACATGGAAGAAAGGTTCCCTCGTTTGCACGACAATGACGTCAAATTTGGGTTTTCCTTCTCGATGTTGAGGGAGATTGTGACGGCGCCGACAGTAACCACCTAAGAAGTGCGGAAATTTGGGCGAATTGTACAGCTCTGGTGTTGATGGACGGCAGCTATAGGAAGAAATTTTGGACTGAAGAATATTGCTATCAAGTCGAGCCAACATGAAATTATCAAAACCTGAAGAACTTCTCGAATTTATTTTTCAATATGGATATAAGAGTGTCTTCCCAGTCTTAGCAGTTTCCAGCGCCAGTGTCTTCCCCAGTCTTGGCAGTTTCCATTGCCAGTTTCTTCCCCAGTCTTGGCAGTTTCCAGCGCCAGTGTCTTCCCCAGTCTTGGCAGTTTCCAGCGCCAGTTTCTTCCCCAGTCTTGGGAGTTTCCAGCACCAGTGTCTTCCCCAGTCTTAGCAGTTTCCAGCGCCAGTGTCTTCCCCAGTCTTAGCAGTTTCCAGCGCCGGTGTCTTCCCAGTCTTGGCAGTTTCCAGCGCCAATGTTGTCCCCAGTCTTGGCAGTTTCCAGCGCCAGTGTCTTCCCCAGTCTTAGCAGTTTCCAGCGCCAGTGTCTTCTCCAGTCTTAGCAGTTTCCAGCGCCAGTGTCTTCCACAGTCTTAGCAGTTTCCAGCGCCAGTGTCTTCCCAGTCTTAGCAGTTTCCAGCGCCAGTGTCTTCTCCAGTCTTAGCAGTTTCCAGCGCCAGTGTCTTCCCCAGTCTTAGCAGTTTCCAGCGCCAATGTCTTCCCCAGTCTTAGCAGTTTCCAGCGCCAATGTTGTCCCCAGTCTTGGCAGTTTCCAGCGCCAGTGGTAAGAGATCATTCATAAAGTTAAATCTAATATTTTCATATTGGAGAGACTCCATGGGTCAAGACAAACTCTGTGATCTTGCTTTCTGAGTGTAGAAAGAAAAGAAAATGAATAAAAAAAACTGAATTTGAGCACCTCGTAAACCAGTCTGGATCAGTGAAAGCAAGGAAGGTGCAACTGTAATTTTCATGTAGTGCCATAATTTGTTAATTAGAATATTAACGAGCTTGACTTGTATTTTTGAGCTGATTTCATGGTAAGAGAGTTATCTAAAAGGTGGGTGTCAGCTGTTGGGACAGGGTTCCAATTTCAGTGCTTTCCATAGGCGCTATTTTCCAGATACGTCCATGCTGGTGTAGCACTTTTAATTTTCCTGCAATATTTTCTCCTTAGAGTTCATTTAAAAGCCTTACGACTCCTCTTTTTATCACAACTATCCTTAGATGCCACTGTAACACAAAATAGTAAATATAATATACATAATAACTTTAAAACACTTGAAACTTTGGAAAGTTTCCAGACGGAACCGAGACGCAAAGCTCACGGCACAACACCCAGGTTCACTTGTAGATATATAGATTATTATTATTATTATTATAAAACGCATAGGGAGGGTTCTCCATAAATGTATATATGATGTCAGTGTTTTGAATGGGAAGTCATATTTACAGTTATTTAATTCGTGTACACTGGCCGTTGTTGTGTTCTTCTCGCTTTATGCATAAGTTTGTGAAGCGTTTTCCTTTCTTGTTAATGTGAGAGCATCTAAGCAAGAAATTCAGCAACTGTTGATGGCAGTACAGACACAAGATGTTCACCTGAAACTTTCTGATGATCTTTTGCACTTCCACTTGTACATGAAACAAAGCCATAGGCCTACAAATAAAATTATATACACGGAAAAAGTTTATTTGGCCTTCCATAATGGGAAGCAATCTTGCAGCTGTTTCTTAGGTTAATGGTCACTAACTGCTGGGAGTCTTTTTCAAGCCTCAGAAGAATTAGAAAATAATTAAGGGCCACAGTGTGTTAAGAGAGGTTGTCCATACTGAGCAATTTGTGGACTCAAAGTGACAAACTTAGAAAAATAAATTTTAATTAATTTTTGAATGATTTTCTACGAGGAAGGCGAGAAAAAAAAAAGTTTTTTAAGTTTTAGTGTATTTCTTAATATGTATTTTGAAAGAAAGTATATATTTTAAAGAATATAACAGTAAACTTTCATTTAAAAAAAAAATCCTGCTTATTCCACAAAATGTTTTACAAAGTTCGGTTATTGCAAAAGTTTTTCACAGTGTAAATTCTTAACATTTATGTTTTATTCAGTCACTACGATATTTAACAATAACATCTTATGTCCTTTAGAGGAGGAATTGTGAATTGCGGAATTTTAAACACCCGTCACCATCCTCAGCTTCACTGAATTTTGTTTAAAACATTCTACCCTCTTCCTCTAGTGGTGAGGCTGAGGGATTGTGAGGCGCCTCACAAGTGCAATAGCCTAGAGCCTCTCTTAATGTAGTGAGGCTGAGGGATTGTGAGGCGCCTCACAAGTCCAATAGCCTAGAGCCTCTCTTAATGTGGTGAGGCTGGGGATTGTGAGGCGCCTCACAAGTGCAATAGCCTAGAGCCTCTCTTAATGTAGTGAGGCTGGGGGATTGTGAGGCGCCTCACAAGTTCAATAGCCTAGAGCCTCTCTTCAAGTGGCGAGGCTGAGGGATTGTGAGGCGCCTCACAAGTGCAATAGCCTAGAGCCTCTCTTCAAGTGGCGAGGCTGAGGGATTGTGAGGCGCCTCACAAGTGCAATAGCCTAGAGCCTCTCTTCAAGTGGTGAGGCTGGGGGATTGTGAGGCGCCTCACAAGTCCAATAGCCTAGAGCCTCTCTTCAAGTGGTGAGGCTGGGGGATTGTGAGGCGCCTCACAAGTCCAATAGCCTAGAGCCTCTCTTAATGTGGTGAGGCTGGGGATTGTGATGCGCCTCACAAGTCCAATAGCCTAGAGCCTCTCTTAATGTGGTGAGGCTGGGGGATTGTGAGGCGCCTCACAAGTACTCACCTAATTGTACTCACATAATTGTGGTTGCAGGGGTCGAGACTCAGCTCCTGGCCCCGCCTCTTCGCTCTCCGCTACTGGGTCTCTGCTCTCCCTACTCCATGAGCTTTATCATAACTCGTCCTAAAACTATGTATGGTTCCTGCCTCCACTATATCTTTCTCTAGACTATTACACTTCCTGACTACTCTGTGGCTGAAGAAATGCTTCCTGACATCCCTTTGACTCATCTGAGTCTTCAGCTTCCAGTTGTGTCCCCTTGTTTCTGTGTTCCCTCTCTGGAACATCCTGTCACTGTCTACCTTGTCGATTCCCCGCAGTATTTTGTATGTCGTTATCATGTCTCCTCTTACCCTTCTTTCCTCCAGTGTTGTTATTCCTATTTCCCTCAACCTTTCTTCATAGGACAGACCCCTGAGTTGTGGAACTAACCTTGTCACAAACCTAGTATGGGCCTGACGTACACGGTGTACAGTGTATTGAACAATTCCTTGTTAAGGTAACGGAACGCTAATCTTAGGTTTGCCAGACGCCCATATGCTGCCGCAGTTATCTGGTTGATGTGTGCCTCTGGAGACGTGCTTGGCATTATACTCACCCCAAGGTCTTTCTCCTTTGCCGAGGTTTGTAGCTTTTGTCCGCCTACCCTGTACTCTGTCAGCGGTCTTCTTTGCCCTTCTCCGATCTTCATGACTTTGCATTTGGTGGGATTGAATTCGAGAAGCCAGTTGCTAGACCAGATGTCAAGCTTGTCCAGGTCTGTTTGAAGTCCTGCTTGGTCCTCTTCCGATGTGATTCTCCTCATTAATTTCACATCATCTGCGAACAGAGACACTTCTGAGTCTATCCCATCCGTCATGTCGTTTACATATACCAAGAATAACACTGGTCCTAGGACTGACCCCTGCGGTACGCCGCTCGTCACAGGCGCCCACTGTGATACCTCATCACGCACCATGACCCGTTGTTGCCTCCCTGTGAGGTATTCCTTGATCCATTCCAGTGCCCTTCCTGTTATACATGCTTGTGCAATAGCCTAGGGGCTCTCTTCAAGTGGTGAGGCTGGGGATTGTGAGGCGCCTCACAAGTGCAATAGCCTAGAGCCTCTCTTAATGTGGTGAGGCTGGGGGATTGTGAGGCGCCTCACAAGTCCAATAGCCTAGAATCTCTCTTCATGTGGTGAGGCTTGGGGATTGTGAGGCGCCTCACAAGTGCAATAGCCTAGGGCCTCTCTTCAAGTGGTGAGGCTGAGGGATTGTGAGGCGCCTCACAAGTCCAATAGCCTAGAGCCTCTCTTCATGTTTTGAGGCTTGGGGATTGTGAGGCGCCTCACAAGTGCAATAGCCTAGGGCCTCTCTTCATCTAAATCCGGCACTGTGTAGATGTCAGTTTTATAGCAAAAATAACATTAAATTTTATTTCTTTAAAAATATACAATAAAAGACTCCATTTCTTGAGTTTATTGAATATTAAATACTACAGCTTCTTGGGACTCCATTACAAAACCTGCTATATTTTTCAGCAATGTGTTATTAACTTCCACTAATTTTCTCTTCATTTTAACTCCATAACACCATAAGTGATTAGCTTCAAATTTTCAACCTTGGTGAAGTATATCAAGGGAAGGTTTACTGACCACTTTACAAGTGCAGGTTCCATCTATTCAATTTTATATAGACACCAATAAGCTTAGAATGCCACTTCTGTATTGTTCCTGGAAGATGGTTGGTATTGCTGAAGTGTGTAGGCGTCATTATGCCACTTTTAATATCGAAATGGTATAGTTCTGTTTTGGATTAAATGACCAGAGTTTACATCCTCTTTTGCGGGGATACCTAACAAAAGTTTATTCTGCAACATGTTTCCCAGTCTTCACAATTCACTATAATATGCCATTTCAGTTGTTGATGTTTCGCCCTTCCGATAACAGGAACGTGCCGAGGGCCATTGGTATCTCGCTCACCAGCGTCACAGTGATCTATGTCCTCACCAACATCGCCTACTTCGCTGTGCTCACACGCAGCCAGATGCTCTCCTCTGCTGCTGTGGCTGTGGTCAGTCTCGTGTTTATTATTAGTAAACAAAACTAGATACATCAGCATACAGCTACACCGTCAAGGAAAACACATGGCATAGAAAAATCTTACACTGCGACAACGTTTTTCTCTGTGTAGAGCTTTATCAAGCCTTGATAAAGACCAACACAGAGCAAAACTGTGTCCCAATAAACGTTTGATCTACAGCCTGGCTTTCCTTCTCTAATGTCAGCTGCAGCATCTTGATCTTGCTGATAGCCTATTATTTATGATACACAGTGAAAACAAAATCTAGATATGTTTCCCTGTCTTATTCTATCACATGGGATAGGCATTTTTACATCAAGTAATAAAGTCTTCCAACCTGAGATGGGTGACTTAGTAGAATACTTCCAAGCTTTACACTAAGTGTTAGGAAGCTTTGGGAGCTTCAGAATTGTCGTTCTAGGGTACTTCAAGTTATCCTTGTTATCAACCCTTAATTTGTCAGTGTTGGTTAGCAGCGCAGAATGCGATGTATACTGGACAAATTACATGCAGATATGTAAGCCTATGTATATGATTGACTCTGTTATCCCTTGTCTTACCCACAGTATGTAATACACTTCTTGTATTTAATTTTAATAATAGGACGTTTGCTCTTTCCAAACATGTGCCTGGTGTGTTAGATATATTGTCACGCTCAGATGCAAGCGATAAATATTTCCTCTTATATGGCATATAATGTTGATGGCATATAATGTTGATGGCATATAATGTTGATGGCATATAATGCCATCAACAATTCTTACCTTACAGTCAAGTGGAGATCTCAGAAATTGTAGCACCCTAAGACAGTCTCAAACGTAATTGTAGCACCCTAAGACAGTCTCAAACGTAATTGTAGCACCCTAAGACAGTCTCAAACGTAACTGTAGCACCCTAAGACAGTCTCAAACGTAACTGTAGCACCCTAAGACAGTCTCAAACGTAACTGTAGCACCCTAAGACAGTCTCAAACGTAATTGTAGCACCTAAGACAGTCTCAAACGTAACTGTAGCACCCTAAGACAGTCTCAAACAACTGTAGCACCCTAAGACAGTCTCAAACGTAACTGTAGCACCTTTAGACAGTCTCAAACGTAATTGTAGCACCCTAAGACAGTCTCAAACGTAACTGTAGCACCCTAAGACAGTCTCAAACGTAACTGTAGCACCTAAGACAGTCTCAAACGTAACTGTAGCACCCTAAGACAGTCTCAAACGTAACTGTAGCACCCTTAGACAGTCTCAAACGTAATTGTAGCACCCTAAGACAGTCTCAAACGTAACTGTAGCACCCTAAGACAGTCTCAAACGTAACTGTAGCACCCTAAGACAGTCTCAAACGTAACTGTAGCACCCTAAGACAGTCTCAAACGTAACTGTAGCACCCTAAGACAGTCTCAAACGTAACTGTAGCACCCTAAGACAGTCTCAAACGTAACTGTAACTGCCTAAGACAGTCTCAAATGTAACTGTAGCACCCTAAGACAGTCTCAAACGTAACTGTAGGCACCCTAAGACAGTCTCAAACGTAACTGTAGCACCTAAGACAGTCTCAAACGTAATTGTAGCACCCTTAGACGGTCTCAAACGTAACTGTAGCACCTAAGACAGTCTCAAACGTAACTGTAGCACCCTAAGACAGTCTCAAACGTAACTGTAGCTGCCTAAGACAGTCTCAAATGTAACTGTAGCACCCTAAGACAGTCTCAAACGTAACTGTAGCACCCTAAGACAGTGTCAAACGTAATTGGAGATAATAACAAGAATGCAATATATATATCTATCTGTCTATATATATATATATATATATATATATATATATATATATATATATATATATATATATATATATATATATATATGTCGTGCCGATTAGGTAAAGCTGGTCAATTAGCAAGAGTCATTTAAAATTAAGTCCCTTCTAAAATTTTCTCTATACGTTTAAAGATATATTTTTTCATTTATGTTAATGTAAAAATTATAATTTTGTACCAAGAGAAACTTTGAAAACCTACCTAACCTTATTATAACAAGCGCAATTTAATTTAGCCTAACCCAACTAAATATATTTAGATACGTTAACATTAATTTAATAATAAACAAACACAATGAAATATATTTTTTCGTTAGGTTCAGAATGATTTTGCGAAATTATTGCATACACAAATTTTCGCTTGTCTTATATGGAAAGAAGAGCGTTGCAATTTAAGCCAAAATCGCAAGTTTTACCTAATCGGCACGACATATATATATATATATATATATATATATATATATATATATATATATATATATATATATATATATATATATATATATATATATATATATATATATATATATATATAATAGTGCATTCCTGTTATTATCTCCAATGCATATATATTATTTATTTATTTTTAACACATCGGCAGTTTCCCACCAAGGCAGGGTGGCCAAAAAGAAAAACTTTCATCATCATTCACTCCATCACTGTCTTGCGAGAGGGGTGCTTTACACTACAGTTATAAAACTGCAACATTAACACCCCTCCTTCAGAGTGCAGACACTGTACTTCCCATCTCCAGAACTCAAGTCCGGGCTGCCGGTTTCCCTGAATCCCTTCATAAATGTTACTTTGCTCACACTCCAACAGCACGTCAAGTATTAAAAACCATTTGTCTCCATTCACTCCTATCAAATACGCTCATGCATGCTTGATGGAAGTCCAAGCCCCTCACACACAAAACCTCATTTACCCCCTCCCTCCAACCTTTCCTAGGCCGACCCCTACCCCGCCTTCCCTCCACTACAGATTTATACACTCTCGAAGTCATTCTACTTTGTTTCATCCTCTCTACATGTCCAAACCACCTCAACAACCCCTCCTCAGCTCTCTGGATAATAGTCTTGGTAATCCCGCACCTCCTCCTAATTTCCACACTACGAATTCGCTGCATTATATTCACACCACACATTGACCTCAGACATGACATCTCCACTGCCTCCAGCCTTCTTCTTGTTGCAACATTCATCACCCATGCTTCACACCCATATAAAAGTGTTGGTAAAACTATACTCTCATACATTCCCTCTTTGCTTCCACGGACAAAA
>WNWK01053302.1:0-11911 GCA_009830355.1 Cherax destructor
AGTTAGTGTCCTGCAGGGGAAGGGGTTTTTCCCAAATTTCCCTCTTTCTCATTTACAAAAGGACCTTTTCTGCATCTAAACCCACTAAAACCCCATACTTTTTGCAGATGACACTACATACGTCTTCTCATCCTTTTCCAAATTCCACTAGCCAACACTGTAAAGGGAATTACGGGAAAATTCTACCGGGATAAATTTAAAAGTTTATCTAAATTTTAAAACCTATTTTATTCAGTTTGGGAACAGAAAATGTTCCATTAACAAAATTTGAAAAACGGACCACTTGTCACAAAACTCCAGAGGGAAAATTTTGGGAATCCACCTTGCCCAGGGGTTTTAAATTTCAAACATATACAAAAAATTTTCAAGAAAGTCTCCAAGCCCTGGAATACTACCCAAGAAAAGGGTACTATGTTCCACAACCAGCTCCTTTTCCTTATATCACTCACTTATTTCCCCTTTATCTCCCTTGGAACCCGCATGGGGGCCCAACAACAATAACTCATCTGGACCATTAAAAAAAAAGGTTGCGGGAGAATGATAAAAATTCCCCCCCAGAAACATACCCCCTTATTCAAAGTCTTTTTCCTCACCATACAAGACACCCAGATTTTTACAGGCTTATTCATACATGAACATAATCTAAAATTTTTAAATAAAATTCCTTCCCAAACCTTAACAGGACACATATCAAAACCCGGCCCGACCACTCTTCGATTTTCCCCGGTCCATCTCACACTATGCAAAAATAATTTCTTTAAAAGGGCCCCAAAAAATTTTTGGAATTAATTACCTATGATTACAAAAGAAACGCGGGTTCGTACATTTCAAACTCTGCTGAAAAACCACCTACTCCCCCAAAAACTAAATACACAAAAACAACATTCCCTTAAAAATTAATAAATCATTTTCCACTCCCTTTTAATAACATTATTCATTAAATTTCCCTTAGCCTCAAAACCCATAATTGCTAAAAGGGGAAAATTTTTCCAAAAAATCAGTGCAAATGTTGAAAAGTTTTTCATAAATGTATAAACCAGTTATAATTAATGCAACCCAACCCAATTTGTTTCCCGGAATTTCCAAATAAAAAATTCTTCTCATGTACTCCCTTGTAACTCATCTAATGACCATATAAAAGTTTTGCAACACCCCAAAAAATTGATCTGATTTAATAAATTGCATTACTTTCAAATAATAAATTATGTTGATATAAAAGCATAAGGGGCATGGGAAAGGGAAAACTGCAGCAGGCCTACTGGGCCCCTGCGAGGCAGGTCCAAAATCTCCAAACCGGCGGGCCCAAAGCCCTGACCGCCGGTTTAGGTTACATAAAAAGGAAGGAGCACGGCATCGGCCCAGTAACACAAGGAGTCAGGACCAACTCCCCCCACCCCCACCCCCCCCAAATAGTCAGGTCACTTCCCCTTTAAAGGGAAATTTGTCGGCATCTGACCAGTGGGACAAGCTAGTTTGGGGGCCCCAAATCCCCCCCCCCCATTTCATGTATTTATCCCAACCTATTTTTTAAAAACAAGTCCAAACCCCCATGATTGGGTCGGGGTTTGTTCCACTCATCCACAACTCTATTCCAAAACCCGTGTTTTCCTGTATCCCCCCTAAATTTCAAATTTTTCCAACAAAACCATTGCTGCGAGTCCTTTTTGGCTGGATATTTTCAGCGCTATTTACATCCCTTTATTTTTTTCCCCTTTTTTCCCCATTTATACACCTCAAATCATATCCCCGAATTCTACGCCTTTCTGGGAAGTAGATTAAAGGCCCTAGCCCATCCTCATGGGGAAGATTTTTTTTTTAATGGGATCAACTTTGTCACCTCCTCTGTTCTTTTTCGGGCATTTATATCCATTCTGAATCGGTAACCAAATTTTGAAGGGCAAAATTAAATGAGGCCAAACAAAGAAAATTGAATTAAAAACAACCTAAGGACTTCTTTTTTTATACTTTTTGATATGAACCCAAAAGGTTTTGTTAGCACGAACACTTATAAGGGTTGTTTAGTTTCAGAATTACTAACCAGAACTCCCTAAATCCTTCTAATCACAAGTAATACGATCTACATTACATTATTCAGTTTATATGTGGCATGGTTATTGTCCCCAATTTTTGAATTTTGCATTTGTCTACTTTAAAACCCCCCCCACTTCTCCATTTTTTGCATCAGTCTATTCAAATCATCCTGGGTGCTCTGATGCCCCTCATTAGAAAAAATTTGGGCCCGGCCTATTTTGGTATCATCAGCAAATTTGCTTATTTTTATTTATTCCCTCTTTCTTTTCGTTTTGTAAGTGGGGCCCCAAAAAACTGACCCCGTGGAACACCCTTGAGAGTGCCCCCCTTTTGATTTTCCTTTTAGCACCCTCTGCCCCTTTGTAAACCCATGCCTCCCCCAGGAAAAAAAAACCCCCCCTATTCTGTGCCTTAATTTTCCCAAAAAGCCTCTGATGGGGAAACTTTATCAAAGCCTTACTGAAGTCCATATACAAAATTCATATTATTACCTTGATTTTTACCTCCTCAAACACCTTAGTAAAAAAAAGTTAGTAAATTCTAAGACAGGAATCCCCTTTAAAGTAAAACCGTGTTTGAGATTTCATTAATAAATTTTTGCTTTTAAAGAGGGCCCACAATTGCCTCGGAAATTTTGATTCCTTTTACCAATTTATTGAGGAAAAGGCTTTTTGGGTCTATAGTTCAAGAAAGGGACCTGTCCCCCGCCTTGAAAAAGTATTAATTTCCCCTTTTTTCCACTTGTCTGGACTATGCCTTTGATGATATATTGAAATGTTTTCCCAAAGGGGGTTTGCTAAGTTCCTTTTTTTTTTATTTTAAAAATTTAAACTTTCATCGGGGCCCTGGGATTTTTTAAAAGGTTTTAATTTCTCTATTTGTCTAAACCATGTCACTAATTCCCCCAATGGAGCATAGTCTTTATCTTCCTGTTAACCCATAATTTATTATTTCTGGAATTCATAGTATCTTCCTGGGAAAAAACTGAGAGGAAGTAAGTATTAAAAAAATTCAAAATTCCCCTTATCACCCCCCAGATCTGCCCTTTGATTACTTTTAAAGGGGGGCCTTTTTTTTTCCCTAATCTTATTTCAAATACCTGAAAAAACCCTTTTTTAAGGTTAGTCTTGGGAACCCCTTGCGCCCTTAGCCTCAAAACCCCTTTTTGCTTTTTATTTTTTTATTTCTCTTTTTAAATTGAAAATATTGATTTTTTGGCTTTTCCCTCCCCTCTTTTGATACGCCTATATATCCTTTTTTTTCCCCAAGGGATGTTTTAATCTATTGTTATCCATTTGGATCTTTTTTGTTCGATCTAATTTCCCTACTCGGAAAAAAAAGTTGTCGGGGGCAGCTAAAACCCCTCTGGAAAACGTCATATTGGCAACCAAATCCACCTACCTGCCCCATGGTGGGTAACCCTTTTTAAAGGGTTTTCTGGCCCCATAAAGTCGGCTAACCCAAAAGGTGTGGAAGGGACTTGATTGCAGTTTACCTTGGGTTTCCCTGAAAATATTGATACCCCAAGTGATTTTTGATCCCTTTCCCCCAAAATTTCATTAACCTCAAGATTTTTTAATTAGTGATTCTTTGTTGGCAAGAACCAAATCAAGCAAGTTGCCACCCCAGGGTTCTGTCACAAAAATGTTTTAAAAAAAAATCCTGAACCAACAAAAATCACTAGACTCGGGTTACCTGTCCATTGTTCCAATCTTTTTCTAAAAATTAAAAAACTCCCATTAACACAACATTTTCATATCAGACGCCCTTTTGAATTTCGTCCCATAGCACCTTACTGGGTCCCCAACTTGGGGGGCCCGTAAAACACACCCCCAAAAAAATTTTTCCAATGGAAAAATGTGGGAAACAGATTCTGTTCCAAAGTTTTTTAAATTTTTTTTCTTTCAACACAACAATTTAAATTTCTGATATCATCCTTTTCCAAACCCCCCCTTTTACCCTATCAGTGTGGGGAAAAGTTTTTAAAACCCCGTATGTTGCACTCGGAAAAGGATTTCTCTATCTTTTTAGGTTGAACCCGGTCTCTGTTATAAACTAAAATCTTTTTACCTGCACTTTTCAAGTAATCTTTGTCCCTCTATCTTTTTTCTTAGACTCCATTTTTAGTAAACCTTAAGGGGGCTAGTCACACGTTGCCCCCTACTATCTCTCTTTGTTTGTTGATCAATTGCTTTGCCTTTTTTAGCAATTTTTTTTAATATTGTCTTCCAAACATATCCCTGAGGTATCCTTTTAAATCTTTGTTTCCCGGTCTAATACTAAACCGTTTTTTCTAAAAAACCCCTACCTTTTTAATCTATCAGTTTAAAGTCCTAGACAAAAACCCCAAGCCCTCAACCAAACCGGGTAATGCAACCACCCAGCCCCAGAGAGATGGGCCCATCCCGCCCATATCACGTTTTTCACAGAATTTTTTCCCAGGATCAATGAATGGAATTGAAGTTTTTTGCAGAAAGGGCTAGCCAGCAATTTATCCAATTGCCCCCAAAACATCCATTCAGCCCACTTTTTTAGGCAAATGTTTCATATGATTGGGGTCCCCCCCCTTTGCCTTTAAATACTTCTATGGCTGACCTGCTTATCTGTGGGTCCTGTCTTCTGCCCTTCCCAATGTCATTACCACCACATTTTAAAACAGATAATGGGTTTCCCATTACCTGGCCAAATATTTTCCAACCTGCTGGCCCATTACCAAACCCGCTCCTGGGGGGGGCCCCCCTCTGGGGCTGACCTTCCCCCCTTCCCGTTACAAAAAAACACGGGGCCATATATTACCTTTAGAGTCTCCCCCAATCAGAATATTCTTACCTTGATTAGCAGGGAAGTCAATTTGGACTTTTAAACCCCACTAACCACTGAAGTACACTCGTCCTGGAGAACAAAAATCGATTTCCTACCTTCACAACTTTCCTTTTAAACTTCCCCATCTTCCTTTCTTCCTGAATTGGGGGAAACCCCTTGTTTAACCGTGGCTTTAAAAATTTTAAAACTATTATGTTTTAAAAAATTTTTTTGTTCAAATTATGTTCAAATTTCATTGCTTTAAAAACTGAACTACATTTTACTGTAAATTTTTTACTATAATTTTTTCCATTTAATTTGTTGGGGGGGGTTCGGAAACCCCAAAACGGGCGAACCCCTGACCGAGGGTTTTGAACCCCATCCTTGGGATGGTTTTTTCCCCCAACCCTTTACGATTTCGTGAGTCAACAGATCAAATTTTTGTTCCCCAAATTTTCGTTTTAAAGTTTCCTTTAACCAAAATTTTCCCTTTGAGAGGGGACTGCCTTTGGGCCCCCTTCCCGTTTTGGGGCTCCTTCCCCGTGTTGGGCCTTTTTCCCGTTTTTGGGGCTCCTTCCAGTGTTTGGGGCTCCTTCCAGTGTTTGGGTCTCCTTCCAGTGTTGGGGTTTCCCTTTCCCGTGTTAAACCCCTTCCCCGTGTTGGGGCTCCTTCCCTTTGGGGCTCCCTTTCCCGGGGTTTGGGGCTCCTTCCAGTGTTCTTTCCCCTGCCCCAAAAGGTTTAAAAACCTTTTTCACCCCTATTTTTTTCAGTGATCCCCTTGATGTGATTTGGGAGACTGTAAGACAGGGAAGGAAAAACGTTAGTCATGAGAGGGAGAGAGAAAGAGAGAGAAACTTCAAAATTAAAAATGCTATTTGATCGGGGGTTAAGGATACATAACCATAGCAGCAGCAACAGCCCGCAACAACAACAGCAACAACAACAACAACAACAACCCAACCCCAAAAACAACAACATCAACAACAACAAAAGCAACAACAACAAAAAACACACACACCCCAAAAAGAAAAAATGTACACAATGTAATAATCGCTAACGAGAAAAAAAGATGAAAAAATAACCACAATTTGAACGATGTTTAGTTTTTCATGTTGAAAAAAAGGGGAGTTGAAAGTTGCAAAAATTAGAAAGGAAGCCCGGGAATTTGCCAATCTCCCTGGACCCCCACGTTTCCAACTCGGGAACTCCTGATGATTGAAACATGAAAAACCCTTTCCTGTGGTTTTTTCCTTAAAAGAGGGTCACAGCGTCACCAACTCGGGTTTTTGTAAAACCCAAGAATTCCACAAAGGGCTTTTTTATTTTCCCTACATTTGGGTTGAAATTCAATATCTCGCTTTATTTATCCAAGTTTAATTTTCCGGCAGAATTTGTTTTTTAAAGTCAATTAGCGGGTTCCCGAAAAATCCGTGTTGCATTTTAATAAAACAAGCAGGAGGGCCAAGTTTATATTCCCATGCAAGTTAACTTTTAAACTGAAAAACTTTCCCAGTTAATTATGTTTAATTTTTTTACCTTGATAGTTTCGTTATAAAATATTTAATTTCCTCCAGTTATATCTGTGGTTACCCCCCCCATATCGGGGGAACCACTTCTTTTGTGATAAAATTTGTTTTTATGATTTTTTTTTCACAAAATTGGGGATTTCCCACCCCAGTATTTAAAGGAAGAAAATTCATTCCCATCATTTCACTCCCCGTTGTCTTTTTGCATCCATTGCACAAAACATCACTATCCAGTGATGATCCACCAAAATGGTTACATCATGCTTAACCCTTTTTAATTCTAAAAACCCCTCCACATTATAATTCCTGTTTCCCCGGAAACATCTACCCCCTGGAGTACTTTCCCGGGGGATCAACGCCCCCTCGGCCCGGTCCACGACCAGGCCGGGATGGGGGCCCCAACAACCAGGGCTTTACGCGGTCGCAGGGTAGTCCAACAAGGGAACCACACCCCCGGCTGGTATCTGCCCAGCTCCCTTGAAAGCAGCCAGGGGTCTTTTTCCCCTTATGCCTGGGGGGGAAGCGGGAACAGTTTTGGGGCCCCGGACATTTTGTCCAGATTTTAATTTTTTATCGGCCTATAGTGAGCCAGTTTTTTACAATCCCAAAATCTCAAAAACCCTTTCCTGCTAATTAAATTATGTTTTTTATATCACCGTTTTTTTTGAATTGGGCGTGCTGTTGGAGGGAGCAAAAAAAACATTTAAGAAGAGATTATGGGGAAAAGGTTAAGGGGCTTGAGTCCTGGGAAAAGGGAAAGTCAATTTCGACCTGAAGGAGGGGGGGGGAATTTTGAAAGGGGCTGTGGTTCCGGCCCCTCTGGCGAAGGGGATGGGGTATGAATTGAAAGTGTTTTTTTCTTTTGGGGGCACCCTACCCCAGGGGAGAGGCCTGTGAAAAATGGCCCCTTTTTTTCGTGCCCCAAATTTAGTTATCGCCCGGTCGGGAACATTAACCCTTAACTCCCCCCGGGATCTTCCTTGAAACATCCAAAATCCCTCTCACACTTATTATTATTCCCTGAAGGCTTAAGCTCTAGGCCCGAAGTGCCTGGGGAAAAATGGGCCTTTCCCCTCCCCCCACCGACATCCCACTCCCCCCCCCTGATATTCCCCCCCCTTCCCCCATACGCCAAAGGGGTTTAAAGTTTTTAAAAATAAGAAAAAAGTCCCTTTATCTTCATCCCCTCCTTTTTGCAAGGGCCCCCACCCATTTGCCACACCCCCAAACCCCCACCACCCCAAAAACATCAACAACAACGGGTCCACCCTTTCCCCCACCAACTTAAACAAAAACAAACCCGCACCAGCACCAATAACAACAACAAATACATGCACCACCACCATCAGCACCACCACCAGCCCCCCACCAGCCCAAAACCAGGAATCCCCTATTTTTTAAGGTTGTTTTGGTATTCCGGAGGAAGACCCAAAGTTGGGGGATGTTGCCCATGTGACGTTATTAGGAATAACGTTTTTGAAACGTTTTGCCTTTTAAAGTCTCACCAAAAAAAATGGCTAATGGGGGAAACCCCCCTGCTTATCCCGCCTTTTAGCCACCATTCCCAAACCCCTAAATTTACACCCATATAACAAGGGCCCTATTAACATACCTTTTGGTAAGTTCAAATGTTTTGCCCCAATGGAATGTTCTTTTTCTCCACAGATGCCCCCGTTGCTCCCCGTTTTTTTGGGTTTCCTTTGTCAGTTTTTTGGTTCACCTCACCTCTCCTTAACCCTCCGCCCGATATCCCAATCATTGCCTATTTTTAATATTTTTATCACCTTGCTCTTACTCCGTGTAACAATTTTTTTCTATTACATTTTTCCTTTTTTTACCACCTTTTGCAACTTTTCTTAGAATTCCTCTTTTTTAATCTGGGTTTGGGCCTTCACCAATGTGCGGGATAAATTTATCGCTGATCTTTTGTTCCCAGTTTTTTTTCAACATCAGTTAAAATTTTTGCAGCTGAGGGCAAAGTTTTTACAGTCCTTTTCCCGCCCCCTAGTGTGTCATATAATGTTACTTTTTTTCCCTCGGTTGCAATGCCACTACCTCCTGGGCTCCCAGCAGGTATGCGGGGTGTCCCGTTTCCCGGACGTTCCCCGTTTTTCACCTCTTAGCTCAACACTCACATCCCCTAAGGTTCGCCCTCCCAAATATTGCATTTTCCTTTTCCCTTTTCACATGCAACACCCCCCCAACACTTGCCCCAGTACTTCCACCCAAAAGGTCTTCTTTTTTTTGGGGGCTGAATTACGACTCTCAAATTTCTTGACGGGTTTTTTTTAGTGGTGTCAAAGACGCTGGGGGAGCTTGGGGGAGTGTGCAAGTAAAGGGTTTTTGGGAGGATAATTGAAGAAATTGGGACGGGGATGCCCAAGGGCGTTTGTTTTTTGATTCGCCCCCAAAAGGGGAAAGATAGCTTGAGGGGGGGGTTTGAGTGGGGAAGGGGGAGTGGATTTGGGATATGGGATGATCCCCTTTTGTCAGAACAGGGGGGTTTTAAAGGGGGGGGGGTGGGGGGGGGAGGAAAAGTAGGAAGTTAGGAGGAAATCTGTATAGGGATGGGAAGGGGGGGGGGCGATGGCGGTAGGGAAAGTAAATGGTTGGGGATTTGCGGGTGGCATAATGAGAAATGGTCGGGAGGCAAGAGGGGTAATTCAAAGGGGTAAGGGAGGGAGGCGCCCCCAGATTGTTTAAGATCAGGGATTTAACCCCCATCAGAGGGGGGGGAAATAATTGATCATAAGCTGGGCATGTGGGTCCGAATCCAGGGGGTTGTAGGGCAAGGTTTTGGGAGAATATTTAGGTTTATATGGGTTCGGGCTGTAGGGCTCTCGGCCCAAACCCGGGAGGGGCTGGGGATTATTTCTTTGGATAGACGGTTAAAGACGTGAGAAAAGGGGAGGGAAGAGGGGGGGGTGGGGGTTTGGGTTGAGGAGGATTCACGGGGAAAGGAGAGGGTGGAGGGTGGGGGACTGGGAGGCGACCAACTTTTAGTGATTCGGAAGGGGAAGATGAGGTTGGGGTTTTGGGGGGGTGGAACCTGGGGGGGGTTTAGATTATACCTATGAGGGGGGAGAATGGGGCCGTTGGGGGAATCAGGTTTTCCCGAGGGGGGAAACAGTTTAAGTTCCCTAATTCTTCCACCCAAACGGGGAAACTAGGGGCAAGGGGAGTGGTGTGCATTGTGGGAAAAAGCACGTTTTTTTAGTTTTTTTTGTGATGGGTTTTAGTGAGGGAGTGGTTTGGGGGAGGGACCGGGGGGGGCATTTTGGCTGTGGGCTTTAATTTTGGATGTAGGGGATGGGATTCAACGGGCGGGTAGAACTTGGTCACTGATTTCTTTTTTATTCATGAGCATTGAACAGACGGGGGGCAAAGGCAAGGCCCCATGTGGGGTTTATGGGACAAATGTAGTACTAAAGAGATCATGGGGGGAAAAGGGGGGTGGATCCGGAGGGTTTGTTGAGTTTGATTTGCCGGGGCACGGAAAGCTGGGATAAGAAGGATGGGTAAGGTAAAATTGGGAAAAGGGGGGGGAAGGGTGGAGGGGGGAAAAACAGGTGAGTGGCACGTCCACTTATAATGTGGATAAACTGAAATGTGAGTAAACTGCAGGGGGGGTTGGAGTGATGAGGGTAGTAGTACTGGGAGGCTGGAGGGGGGGGGGAGAGGCCCCCAGGCGCTGTATTAGGGCATTGGGCCCCCCCCAGCTTTAGCTGAATAGAAAGTGCTGGGGAAATTTGTATGACAGTGGGGTTTACTAAGAGCCAGAGCAGAGACGTTGAATTTTTTCTTTAGAGATTTGGCCCGGATTTGGGGTTGTTTTTGTTGGGTTAAGAACTTTTTGCCCTTTTGATTGGCTTATTGAGGGGGTTTTAACAAGTCCCATCTGGAGTCGTTGAGCCATGTCTGAGTAAAAACAATTTTGTGTCGTTTTTTGTGGATAAAATTTAAATTTTAATTCATATGATATGGTTGGGGCCCCTTTATGGTTGGTGGGCGGGGGGTGGACAGGGGAGGCTGAAACAGTTTGGGTTTTGGGGGAGGATGGAGTTGTTTTGGGGTAGTGGAATTGTTGGGAGAGGCTGACTGGTGTCCTCCTCCGGGGGGGCTGGTGATGGCTGGGCAGTTTATTGGGCCATCCAGAGATGGGGGGGAGGACCGTCACAGAAAGGGGGGTTTTGGGGGTGGTGGGGGGCATTCTCAGGTGACAATGTTTGTAGGGCTTTATAAACCACATGGTGGGGATGCTGGGAATTTAAGTGATTTTTATTTGAACACATTGAGGGGTATTAAATATCGTGCAGCCACATTGTGTACATGGGGAATAACGAAGAGTATTTTTGGGTGCCTTTGGAGGGGTGGTGGGAAAATTGGTGGAGGCCCCTGAGTGGCCTGGGGATTTTGGTGGGCGCTTTTCTTAGTGATGGGCATATGTTTTTGTTTAGGTGGTTTTGTTTTCTGGTCGTTTTTTCGAAATCACGTCTAGAGGACCGGCAGCAAGGGATGGTGATCAGTCTTGCAGTTTAAACATTGGTGGGGGTGGTGGTGGGATTTTAAGTCGTTCCCATTGCCACAGGGAACAGGGGGGGCAAAGCCTGAATGTGGGGTAAAGACGGGCTGGTTTTTATCCAAAAGGGGGGATTTTAAGGGGGTTGCAGAGGTAGGGTGTTGAAAAATTTGGGGATGTGGTAATGGGGATGTTGTTTTTTAAATCCAAAATTAAATATATTGTACAGCTTCATGAAATCACCGGTAGGTCGTGTGGGGTTAAAACAATTTAAAAATTATCTCGATAGCAATGACTTTTGAGAATCTTATTACGGCCGGGGGTAAGCCACTAGAGGACAATATGTCCTTTATTGTTTTGTTGGGGATTATATAAAAACCGTGTTTTAGGAATAGGCATATCCCTTTGCCAAAAAAACTGTATATTGATATACCGCAAAATGCCCTTTCCGCCCGGCAACACTGCCCCATGCACCGAAAAACGCCCTTTCCCCCGCACCCGTCCCCCCTTTCCCCCTGCACTTTGGGAACATCCGCCACCTGCACTTCCCAAAACTGTTTCTCATTTGGGAACACTTCTTCCTCGCACCTGTCAAATGATACGATATAAAAATGTAGGACAGCAAGAGTTTCAATGAAACCCTTTAAATTTTATGTATATAAAAAAGGGGAAAAAGGTAAGGGATAAAACACACACCCCACACACACACACACACACACACACACACACACACACAGTGTGGTTTTAACATTCTAGAATTAAAATTGAGTAGGGGGCCTGTGAAAAATCCAAAACGCACACACCACACACACACACACACGCCCATAAACCAAAAAATTGTTTTCTTAGCAAGTAGTATTACTGTTTTTTAAAATAGTACTAAAAGTCTAGTATAATATTAGGGTAGTATTCCAAACCGTTATTGCAAAAAGGAAGATTATCTTTTAAAAGACAACAGTCCCACAGAAAACTACATACTTAAGTGTTTTTTAATAAGTAAGCAAAGTTATAAATAACACATAATGTAGGGTTC
>WNWK01053303.1:0-11911 GCA_009830355.1 Cherax destructor
ATCTCCTGCCAAGTCTTTTGATTCCATAAGGAGTGATTTTCGTGTGCAAGTTTGGTACTAATCCTTCTAGGATTTTCCAAGTGTATATTATCATGTATCTTCCCTCGTTCCAGGGAATAGAAATCACGGGACTTCAACCGTTCCCAGTAATTTAGGTGCCTTATCGTTCTTATGTGTGCTGTGAAAGTGTTGTACACTTTCCAGGTCAAGAATTTCGCCTACCTTGAAGGGGCAGTTAGTGTACAGCAGTATTCCAGCCTAGAGAAACAAGCGATTTGAAGAGAATCATCATGGGCTTGGCGTCCCTAGTTTTGAAGGTTCTCATTATCCATCCTATCATTTTCCTAGTAGATGCGGTAGATAAATTGTTGTTGTCTTTGAAGGGGAGATCCTCTGACATTATAACTTTTTCGCTCTATTGTATGGTTAGAATTTGTCTCATTCTCTGATATATTTTTAATTTCCTCAAGTTTTCCATATCTGAGTAGTTGAAATTTCTCTTCATTGAACTTCATATTGTTTTGAGTGGCCCATATGAAGATTTGGTTAATGTCCGCCTGGAGTCTTGTGGTGTCTTCGATGGAGGTCACTGCCATGGCAATCCGGGTATCACCCGCGACTGATATATGTGAGATAAGTAGAGAAAGCCTTCTCAGATTAATGGTCAATGTTCAAAGCTGGCGTTTCTTAGAGGAAGTTTTGAATTAGTGTTGGGTTGTGTAGGTCCTAATTTGCGACTTTCTAGTGAAGAAATTTGTATACACGTCTTCATGCAATGATTCGTGGATACTTCTTCTAATTCGCTTCAAAGTTTCAGCGCTAAGATTTAACTGCATTACTCATGTATACTGCACTCTGCACTATTCTTTATGCGTTCAGTGAAGTTCAGTGGGCCAGGAGCTTTAGTACTTACTCACCATGGTTCAAACCCCACTTGTTCCCTGGTTTGTGTGCAATCGTGTTATTACGATTTCGTGAACCCGTAGGGGTATCGTACAGAGCCAAGAGCACGCGAGAAAATCGGGTTTGATCCAAGGAAGGTAAGGGTAGCTCCAGTTTCTTGGATCACGAACCATTCACCAGCATTAAGCACTACCTTTGAAGGAGACTTGTGGATGCAGTGTTTCTGTTTCCACACTTTCTGCATATTACTGCCGTATGACTCATACGGCTTTAATGCTTTCTTGTTAATAATAATAATAATAATACTAATAATAAGAATAATATTATGATTATGCTTATTATTATTATTATTATTATTATTATTATTATTATTATTATTATTATTATTATTATTATTATTATTTGATTATTATAATTATTTTATTATAAATTTGTAGAAAACTCTGAAAGTGTAGAAGGTAGTATTGCAGCGCTGGGTGAGAGGTGTCCTCGTGCTGTTACGGTGCTGGGTGAGAGGTGTCCTCGTGTGCTGTGTGAGTGTCTCGACTGGTGCTGGGTGTGAGGTGTCCTCGTGCTGTTACGGTGCTGGGTGTGAGGTGTCCTCGTGCTGTTACGGTGCTGGGGTGAGGTGTCCTCGTGCTGTTACGGTGCTGGGTGTGAGGTGTCCTCGTGCTGTTACGGTGCTGGGTGGAGGTGTCCTCGTGCTGTTACGGTGCTGGGTGAGAGGTGTCCTCGTGCTGTTACGGTGCTGGGTGGAGGTGTCCTCGTGCTGTTACGGTGCTGGGTGTGAGGTGTCCTCGTGCTGTTACGGTGCTGGGGGAGGTGTCCTGTGCTGTTACGGTGCTGGGGTGAGGTGTCCTCGTGCTGTTACGGTGCTGGGTGTGAGGTGTCCCTCGTGCTGTTACGGTGCTGGGTGTGAGGTGTCCTCGTGCTGTTACGGTGCTGGGTGTGAGGTGTCCTCGTGCTGTTACAGTGCTGGGTGTGAGGTGTCCTCGTGCGTGTATGTTACGCTGCTGGGTGAGAGGTGTCCCTCGTGTTGGTTTGTTACGATGCTGGGTGGAGGTGTCCTCGTGCTGTGTATGTTACGCTGCTGGGTGAGAGTGTCCTCGTGTTGTGTTTGTTACGGTGCTGGGTGAGAGGTGTCCTCGTGCTGTTTGTTACGGTGCTGGGTGAGAGGTGTCCTCGTGCTGTGTTACGGTGCTGGGGAGGTGTCCTCGTGCTGTTACGGTGCTGGGTGTGAGGTGTCCTCGTGCTGTGTATGTTACGCTGCTGGGTGAGAGGTGTCCTCGTGTTGTGTTTGTTACGGTGCTGGGTGAGAGGTGTCCTCGTGCTGTGTAGTTACGGTGCTGGGTGAGAGGTGTCCTCGTGCTGTGTATGTTACGCTGCTGGGTAGAGGTGTCCTCGTGTGTGTTTGTTACGGTGCTGGGTGAGAGGTGTCCGGTGTTTGTTAGGTGCTGGGTGAGAGGTGTCCTCGTGCTGTGTAAGTTACGGTGCTGGGTGAGAGGTGTCCTCGTGCTGTGTATGTTACGCTGCTGGGTGAGAGGTGTCCTCGTGTTGTGTTTGTTACGGTGCTGGGTGAGAGGTGTCCTCGTGCTGTTTGTTACGGTGCTGGGTGAGAGGTGTCCTCGTGCTGTGTATGTTACGCTGCTGGGTGAGAGGTGTCCTCGTGCTGTGTATGTTACGCTGCTGGGTGAGAGGTGTCCTCGTGTTGTGTTTGTTACGGTGCTGGGTGGAGGTGTCCTCGTGCTGTTACAGTGCTGGGTGGAGGTGTCCTCGTGCTGTGTATGTTACGCTGCTGGGTGAGAGGTGTCCTCGTGCTGTGTATGTTACGCTGCTGGGTGAGAGGTGTCCTCGTGTTGTGTTTGTTACGGTGCTGGGTGTGAGGTGTCCTCGTGCTGTTACAGTGCTGGGTGTGAGGTGTCCTCGTGCTGTGTATGTTACGCTGCTGGGTGAGAGGTGTCCTCGTGTTGTGTTTGTTACGATGCTGGGTGAGAGGTGTCCTCGTGCTGTGTATGTTACGTGCTGGGTGGAGGTGTCCTCTGTTGTGTTTGTTACGGTGCTGGGTGAGAGGTGTCCTCGTGCTGTTTGTTACGGTGCTGGGTGAGAGGTGTCCTCGTGCTGTTTGTTACGATGCTGGGTGAGGTGTCCTCGTGCTGTTACGTGCTGGGTGGAGGTGTCCTCGTGCTGTGTATGTTACGCTGCTGGGTGAGAGGTGTCCTCGTGTTGTGTTTGTTACGGTGCTGGGTGAGAGGTGTCCTCGTGCTGTGTGTTACGGTGCTGGGTAGAGGTGTCCTCGTGCTGTTATTACGCTGCTGGGTGAGAGGTGTCCTCGTGTTGTGTATTGTTACGGTGCTGGGTGAGAGGTGTCCTCGTGCTGTTTGTTACGGTGCTGGGTGAGAGGTGTCCTCGTGCTGTGTATGTTACGGTGCTGGGTGAGAGGTGTCCTCGTGCTGTGTTGTTACGGTGCTGGATGAGAGGTGTCCTCGTGCTGTGTAAGTTACGGTGCTGGGTGAGAGGTGTCCTCGTGCTGTGTTTGTTACGGTGCTGGGTGAGAGGTGTCCTCGTGCTGTGTATGTTACGGTGCTGGGTGAGAGGTGTCCTCGTGCTGTGTAAGTTACGGTGATGGGTGAGAGGTTTCCTCGTGCTGTGTAAGTTACGGTGCTGGGTGAGAGGTGTCCTCGTGCTGTGTATGTTACGGTGCTGGGTGAGAGGTGTCCTCGTGCTGTGTTTGTTACGGTGCTGGGTGAGAGGTGTCCTCGTGCTGTGTAAGTTACGGTGCTGGGTGTGAGGTGTCCTCGTGCTGTGTATGTTACGCTGCTGGGTGAGAGGTGTCCTCGTGTTGTGTTTGTTACGGTGCT
The DNA here is from genome assembly GCA_009830355.1 of Cherax destructor. Classification (NCBI taxonomy): domain Eukaryota; kingdom Metazoa; phylum Arthropoda; class Malacostraca; order Decapoda; family Parastacidae; genus Cherax; species Cherax destructor. The sequence goes on from WNWK01053303.1 coordinate 3,762, forward strand.
GGGTGAGAGGTGTCCTCGTGCTGTGTAAGTTACGGTGCTGGGTGAGAGGTGTCCTCGTGCTGTGTATGTTACGCTGCTGGGTGAGAGGTGTCCTCGTGTTGTGTTTGTTACGGTGCTGGGTGAGAGGTGTCCTCGTGCTGTTTGTTACGGTGCTGGGTGAGAGGTGTCCTCGTGCTGTGTATGTTACGGTGCTGGGTGAGAGGTGTCCTCGTGCTGTGTTTGTTACGGTGCTGGGTGAGAGGTGTCCTCGTGCTGTGTAAGTTACGGTGCTGGGTGAGAGGTGTCCTCGTGGTGTGTTTGTTACGGTGCTGGGTGAGAGGTGTCCTCGTGCTGTGTATGTTACGGTGCTGGGTGAGAGGTGTGCTCGTGCTGTGTAAGTTACGGTGCTGGGTGAGAGGTGTCCTCGTGCTGTGTATGTTACGGTGCTGGGTGAGAGGTGAAAGGTGTCCTCGTGCTGTGTATGTTACGGTGCTGGGTGAGAGGTGAAAGGTGTCCTCGTGTTGTGTATGTTACGGTGCTGTGTGAGAGGTGTCCTCGTGTTGTATATGTTACGGTGCTGGGTGAGAGGTGTCCTCGTGTTGTGTATGTTACGGTGCTGGGTGAGAGGTGTCCTCGTGTTGTGTATGTTACGGTGCTGGGTGAGAGGTGTCCTCGTGTTGTGTATGTTACGGTGCTGGGTGAGAGGTGTCCTCGTGTTGTGTATGTTACGGTGCTGGGTGAGAGGTGTCCTCGTGTTGTGCATGTTACGGTGCTGGGTGAGAGGTGTCCTCGTGTTGTGTATGTTACGGTGCTGGGTGAGAGGTGTCCTCGTGTTGTGTATGTTACGGTGATACTGAAGAAAATACTGTCGTTAAGAACTGGGGTTATTAACCACTGCTCAGTGTTACATGTTGTCCTGCCATGTGACTTACTGCTCAGTGTTGCAAGCTTGTCCTGCCTCGTGGCTCACTACACCCTTGCTCAGTGTTGCAAGCTTGTCATGCCTCGTGGCTCACTACACCCTTGCTCAGTGTTGCAAGCTTGTCTTGCCTCGTGGCTCACCCCTCTACTAGGTGTAGAGGAGTGAGTGTTGCAACAACTGTGCAACACTAGCTGCCCACCTCACTTCAAGAACTTAACCTATGATTTTTTCCATAAATAAATTGCTTGAGAGCGAAGTTAATATCCAGCGTAGTGCGATAAAATGAACGATAACGGGCAAGCAAGTCTGTTTACTCACAGCTCAGACCAAGTTTGGAGTTGTGAATATTTATAATATATATCCTCCCATACGGCTGAACCCTAGCCCAGATATAATTGGCAGTGTTAAAACCTGTCCCATTGGGTCCGCGTACCCGACAGTTCTCCAGGCTGGAACAGTATCGTGCTGCTGGGCCTCCCTCCAACCTTTAAGGGAAGGTGACCTGACGCTGGCCAGGAACTCTTGATTTAAGGACCTGAACCTAACCTGCCCCCCTTCCGAGGATCAGTCCTGAGTGTCCCTTACCTTTGTCCTTCATCAGGCTTTGTATAACCCTTATGGGTTTAACACTTTTCTATGAAGATAAATATATGAGTGTGGTGGAAAATGTGGCTAACAACTCCACACTCTTGTTCCTCGTACTCTGAGTCGAACGTTCTAAAACTGACGTTCATGTATTTTTTTTTGGGGGGCAGGAGGATGGGGGAAAGGGTAGTAGGTCACTGAATACTGTGAGAATGTGATGAAAGCAATATACGCCTTTCCAGAGAAATGCACATAGCCATATACACATGGGCACACAATATTGACCTCAGGTGCATTACCTGGAGAGGGTTTCGGGGGTCGACGCCCCCCCCCCCCGTCCCGATCTGTGACCAGGCCTCATTGGTAAGCAATTTTACACAATATGTCAACAAAAGAGTCAAGGTATTTAGAAATATAATAATTTTAAAATAGATAAGTACAGTTTTCTTGCAGTAGGAGCCTTTAATTTTAGAGGGACAGTGTGGGAGCAGTGCGGCAGTATCTTATATATACTTTAAACAAACATAAAAATTAATAGCATTTGATTATTGAATGATGGCAATGCATATTTTCTTTAATTGCTATCAAGGGGAAACTGGTGTATGGCTGAACATTACCTTAACATTTATGGTAGCACAAAGTGCCACCATACACGTAGCTGCAATGATACACCTTAATAATACAATTTAACATAAAAACATCATTATTTTACAAAGACATTTTTCAGAGTAACAAGATGAAACTCGAGGTAAAAAACATTATCCCACCCGGTGCACGGACCCTCTGAAGCCCCCATGGACCCCTCTAGGGGTCCATGGACCTCCTGGGGACCATGGACCCCCTGGGGACTATGGACCTCCTGGGGACTATGGACCTCCTGGGGACTATGGACCTCCGGGGGAACCATGGACCACCAGTGAATAAGCCTTGTTTTACTGGCTCTTGGTCTGGTGATATCTCGTATGGATTTTAATGTGATAACTGCCACATTAAAGTCTTATTTCTTCAAGGGCGGTCTGGCTATATTAACAGTGTTTCCTATGGAAAGAAACGTCTATCAGAATTGTGCTCATCTTTGGGAGTGAACAGAAAATGCTGTTCACTCCCAAAAATGAGCACAATTCTGATAGACGTTTCTTTCTATAGGAAACACTGTTAATATAGCCAGACCGGCGTTGAAGAAATAAGACTCTAATGTGGCAGTTATCACATTAAAATCCATATGAGATATCACCAGAGCAACAGAGCAATGGTAGACACACTAGCAGAGGTGGCCAGAAGAGCCCACATGGGGAGAGCAAAGTTACTAGTTATGGGTGATTTCAATCACAAGGAGATTGACTGGGAAAACCTGGAGCCCCATGGGGGGTCCCGAAAACCTAATGCATCAACATGTTAGAGACATTACCAGAGAGAGAGATGAGGATGATCCAGCAAGACATCGAGGATATCGCGTACGAAAGGCCCCTTGGAGATAGTGATCACGTGGTTCTGTTCTTTGATTATATAGTTGAGCTACAAGTGGAGAGGGTAGAAGATAGGACGGGAAAACCCAAACTACAAAAGGGGGGACTACACAAGCACTAGGAACTTCTTGCAAGACGTTCAGTAGGAGAGATAATTGGCAGGAAAACCAGTAAAAGAAATGATGGATTATGTGACAACAAAATGCAAGGTGGCAGAGGAGAGGTTAGTTCCCCAGGGCAACATAAATAATAGGAGGACCAGAATGAGTCCTTGGTTCACCCAAAGGTGTAGGGAGGCAAAACCTAAGTGCACTAGAGAATGGAAAATGTACAGAAGACAAAGGGCCAACGAAAATAAAGAGATTAGCCAAAGAGCCAGAAACGAATATGCACAGATAAAAAGGGAGGCTCAGCAACAATACGAAAATGACATAGCATCGAAGGTCAAGTCTGACCCGAAGCTGTTGTATAGCCACATCAGGAGGAAAAAAAAATTGTCAAGAACCAGGTGATCAGGGTCCTTTCACACGAAACGACCAAGAGGTATGTGAGGAGCTCAACATGAGATTTAAAGAATTATTTAAAGTGGAGACAGGAAGGACTCCAGGAATTCAGAATAGGGAGGTATACCAACAAATACTGGATGAAATACTCACAACCGAGGAGGAAATGAAGAAGCTGCTATGTGAACTTGATACCTCAAAGGCGATGGAACCAGACAACATCTCTCTATGGGTCATTAAAGAGGGAGCAGAAGTGCTGTGTGTGCTACTAACAAAAATCTTCAATACATCCATTGAAAATGGGCAACTACCTGAGGTGTGGAAGATGGCAAATGTAGTCCCAATTTATAAGAAAGGAGACAGACATGAGGCATTAAACTACAGACCTGTGTCACTGCCGTGTATAGTATGCAAAGTCATGGAGAAGATCATCAGGAGGAGAGTGGTGGAGCACCTAGAAAGACACAAGCTTATAAACGACAACCAGCACGGTTTCAGGGAAGGAAAATCCTGTGTCACAAACCTATTGGAGGTTTACGACAAGGTAACAGAAGTAAGACACGAGCGAGAGAGAGGGGTGGATAGACTGCATTTTCTTGGACTGCAAGAAGGCGTTCGACACAGTTCCTCACAAGAGGTTAATGCAAAAGCTAGAGGATCAGGCACGCATAACAGAAAAGGCAGTGCAATGGATCACAGAATATTTGACAGAGAGGCAACAACGAGTCATGGTACATGACGAGGTGTCAGAGTAGGCGTCTGTGACGAGCGGGGTTCCACAGGGGTCAGTCCCAGGACTTGTGCTGTTTTTTTGTATATGTGAATGACATAACGGAAGGGATAGACTCAGAAGTGTCCCTGTTTGCAGATGATGTGAAGATAATGAGGAAAATTAAATCGGTCGAAGATCAGGCAGGACTTCAAAGAGACCTGGACAGGCTAAAAGCCTGGTCCAGCAGCTGGCTCCTTGAATTTAACCCCGCTAATTGGAAAGTCACGAAGATCGCGGAAAGGCAAAAAAGTCCGCAGAGTATAGTCTAGGTGGCCAAAGACTGAAAACCTCACTCAAGGAAAAAGATCTTGGGGTGAGTATAATACCGAGCACATCTCCTGAGGCACACATCAATCAGATAACTGCTGCAGCATATGGGCGGCTGTCAAACCTAAGAATAGCGTTCCAATACCTCACTAAGGAATCATTCAAGACTCTGTACACCATATACGTCAAGCCCATACTGGAGTATGCAGCACCAGTTTGGAACCCACACCTGGTCAAGCACGTCAAGAAATTAGACAAAGTGCAAAGGTTTGCAACAAGACTAGTCCCAGAGCTAAGGGGATTGTCCTACGAAGAAAGGTTAAGGGAAATCGGTCTGATTACACTAGAGGACAGGAGGGTTAGGGGAGACATGATAACGACATTTAAAATACTGCAAGGAATAGATCAGGTGGACAGAGACAAGATGTTCCAGAGAGGGGACACAGAAGCAAGGGGCCACAATTGGAAGTTGAAGACTCCTATGAGTCAAAGTGATGTTAGGAAGTATTTCTTCAGTCCTAGAGTTGTCAGGAAGTGGAATAGCCTAGAAAGTGACGTAGTGGAGGCTGGAACCATACATATTTTAAGACGAGGTTTGATAAAGCTCACGGAGCAGGGAGAGAGAGGACCTAGTAGCAATCAGTGAAGAGGCGGGGCCAGGAGCTATGACTCGACCCTTGCAACCACAAATAGGTGGGTACACACACATCTGGAAAAGAATGGTGGAGCATCTGGAGCAGAACAGGATAATCAACGACAGACAGCACGGATTCAGGGAAGGCAAATCCTGTGTAACAAACCTCCTGGAGTTCTATGATAAAGTAACAGAGGTAAGGCAAGAGAGAGAAGGGTGGGTTGACTGCATTTTCCTGGACTGCAGGAAGGCCTTCGACACAGTTCCTCATATGAGATTAGTAAAGAAGTTGGAAGACCAAGCGTGTATAACAGGAAGGGCACTGGAATGGATCAGGGAATACCTCACAGGGAGGCAACAACGGGTCGTGGTGCGTGATGAGGTATCACACTGGGCGCCGGTGACGAGCGGTGTACCGCAGTGGTCAGTCCTAGGACCAGTGCTATTCTTGGTATATGTGAATGACATGACGGACGGGATAGACTCAGAAATGTCTCTGTTCGCAGATGATGTGAAATTAATGAGGAAAATCACATCGGAGGAAGACCAAGCAGGACCTCATAGAGACCTGGACAAGCTTGATATCTGGTCTAACAACTGGCTTCTCGAATTTAACCCCACCAAAGGCAAAGTCATGAGGATCGGAGAAGGGCAAAGAAGACCGCTGACAGAGTACAGGCTAGGTGGACAAAGGCTACAAACCTCATCAAAGGAGAAAGATCTTGGGGTGAGTATAACGCCAAGCACGTCTCCGGAGACACACATCAACCAGATAACCGCGGCAGCATATGGGCGACTGGCAAACCTAAGATTAGCGTTCCGTTACCTTAACAAGGAGTCTCGACCCCTGCAACCACAATTAGGTGAGTACAATTAGGTGAGTACACACACACACACACACTCACACTCACACTCACACACACACACACACACACACATACACACATACACACACACACACACACACACACACACACACACACACACACACACAAGGAATCGTTCAAGACACTGTACACCGTGTACGTCAGGCCCATACTAAAGTATGCAGCACCAGTCTGGAACCCACACCTGGTCAAGCACGTCAAGAAATTAGAGAAAGTGCAAAGGTTTGCGACAAGGCTAGTTCCACAGCTCAGGGAAATGCCATATGAAGAAAGGTTGAGGGAAATAGGACTAACAACACTGGAGGACAGAAGAGTTAGAGGAGACATGATAACGACATACAAAATACTGCAGGGAATCGACAAGGTAGATAGTGACAGGATGTTCCAGAGAGGGAATACAGAAACAAGGGGACACAACAGGAAGCTGAAGACTCAGATGAGTCAAAGGGATGTTAGGAAGCACTTCTTCAGCCATAGAGTAGTTAGGAAGTGGATACAGTGGAGGCAGGAACCATACATAGTTTTAAGACAAGGTATGATAAAGCTCATGGAGCAGAGAGAGCAGAGACCCAGTAGCGGACAGCGAAGAGGCGGGGCCAGGAGCTGAGTCTCGACCCCTGCAACCACAATTAGGTGAGTACAATTAGGTGAGTACACACACACACACACACTCACACTCACACACACACACACACATACACACATACACACACACACACACACACACACACACACACACACACACACACACACACACACAAGGAATCGTTCAAGACACTGTACACCGTGTACGTCAGGCCCATACTAGAATATGCAGCACCAGTCTGGAACCCACACCTGGTCAAGCACGTAAAGAAACTAGAGAAAGTGCAAATGTTTGCGACAAGGTTAGTTCCACAACTCAGGGGTCTGTCCTATGAGGAAAGGTTGAGGGAAATAGGACTAACAACACTGGAGGAAAGAAGGGTCAGAGGAGACATGATAATGACATACAATATACTGCGGGGAATCGACAAGGTAGACAGTGACAGGATGTTCCAGAGAGGGAACACAGAAACAAGGGGACACAACTGGAAGCTGAAGACTCAGATGAGTCAAAGGGATGTTAGGAAGCATTTCTTCAGCCACAGAGTAGTCAGGAAGTGGAATAGTCTAGAGAAAGATATAGTGGAGGCAGGAACCATACATAGTTTTAAGACGAGGTATGATAAAGCTCATGGAGCAGGGAGAGCAGAGACCCAGTAGCGGACAGCGAAGAGGCGGGGCCAAGAGCTGAGTCTCGACCCCTGCAACCACAATTAGGTTAGTACAATTAGGTGAGTACACACACTCACACACCATAACACACAATTTCACTACTACTTTTCACACACTTAATAAACCCACACACATATAGTTACCCCCCCCCACACACACACACAGAAAAACAGCAAAAATCATTTTTAGATCAGGGTGAGGCAGGTTAGGGAGAGGAGCACTGCAGAGACGTTCACTGCAAATTTAATACACACCCATACACCATAACACACAATTTCCACACTTTGCACACAACCCAACACACACACACACACACGCCCCCACACACACACACACACACACACACACACACACACACACACACAAACCACATACACACCCATACATCATAACACAACTCCACTACTTTGGGACAACCCACACACAACACAGCCAACCCAATGATTCCACCCACCTCATTACAAACCCCCCTTCACACCAACCACCCATAGTTCCCCATCAGATTCCCACTTTCCCAACCCCAACGACTCCCAGACTATGGTTTTAAAAAGAAGTTGGGGGGTATACAAAGCAGATGGTATAAATATAAATGTGGGGGAGTGGCATGAAAGAAAAAGGGAATCCCCCGACATAATAGCAGTCACAGAAAAGAAATCACCAGGGTGATAAAGATGCAATCTTTTCCCCCCGGATATCAAACCCCAGGGAAAAATAGAGGGAGCAGAGGGGGGGAGGGGGTTGCACTGCTCATTAAGAACAGGTGGTGATTTGAGGAAGTGGAAGGAATGGATGGAATGGGGAAAGGGGCTACATAGTAGGAACAATTCAGTCTGAGGGCTATAAGGGGTAATTGCTGTAATGTACAACCCACCCCAGAA
>WNWK01053304.1:0-11911 GCA_009830355.1 Cherax destructor
CCCACCCCCCCCACCCCCCCCAAACCCCACCCCCCCCCTACCCCACCACACCCCCACCCCCCACCACCCCAAACCCCCACCACACCCCCCAGCCCCCACCACCCCCCCCACCCCCCCCAACCCCCACCCACAAACCCCCACCACCCCCCCCAACCCCCACCACACCCCCCACCCCACCACACCCCAAACCCCACCCACAGGCCACCCCCCACCAACCCACCACCCCATCCTCCCCCCACCACCTCCTGATCCCCCCACACACCCCCCAACCCCCCCACATCCCAGCCCCCACACCCCACCCCCTACCCCCCAACCCCCCCACTACCCCCAAAACCCCCACCACACCCCCAAACCCCACCACACACCCACAACCCCCCACACCCAAACCCCCCACACACCCACAACCCCAAAAACCAAAAGGCTTAGTGACGGGGGAATATAATAATAATAATAATAATAATAATAATAATAATAATAATAATAATAATAATAATAATAATAATAACAACAAAAATTTTGAGATAAGATTGTCCAAACACAAAATGCAAATAAAATAATACAATAAAAAGGGGCGGATCCCACTTCAGGGAAGCTATTAGTAGTTGAAAAAACCCAAAACAAAATAAACCCCTTGAAACCCTGGAGTATGCAAACACACAAACAAAGTTCCTCTGCATGGTTACATGCCCTTTTTTTAAATGCTCCAAAATGCCCCTTGTGTAGACCCCCAAGGGGGAATCTACTCCCGAGATTTTAAAAAAAAGGGGAAGTTTTCTGGGTATGTCCCAAAGGGCCCCCGAACTTGGAATAAAATCACATCGATTTAAAAAGATGACAACACTAAATTGGACTTCATAAAAAAAATGACTTTCTATAATAGTTGGGAAAGTGAAAAATGGGCCAGATGGTGTTTCCCCCCTGGTACAGATTTTGGGGAAAGGAAACCCCGTAAATGTAAGAATGGAGAAAAAAAAGTAGTGACCTGAAGAGGGACAGTAGCTCCTAGTGGGAAAAAATGATGGGGAAACAGGTGTAGACAAGGACACACATAAAACAGTGTTACAAACTAGCAATCCACTAGATAGTAATCAAGGGAATGGGGGAAATACTGAAGAAAATTACGGAAAAAGTTAAGGTTCCCCATTGTTGCACTAAACAAGAAACCGGAGGGGAACACACCCACCAATGGGCAACACAGTCAAAAAACCGGGGAAAAACAAACCACGCCTTTTGAATTTTGCACTTGGTATCTGCAGGCATGGAAAATGGGGGGAAATCAGATGGGACTGCAATTATGATCCCCCCAAAAAATCCGTGCCCATAAAACAGGCAAATGCAACCTCCGTCCTAAAAGTTTCCCCCTGAAAGGGCCACACATCAATTCAGGAAAGACATTTTAAAACTTTATTGCCAGGCATACCCCTAAATCGAGGCGACACAGAACACCAGACCATGGAAAAAACCTGGGTAGCCACCCCTCGGGGGGGGTTTTTTTGCCAGGAATAAAAAAAAGCGGAAAAAACAAAATTTACACCAACTGCAATCATTTCTGGGTGAAATCACAGTCAATCCTCCATTTGATATTTTTTGCCCCGGAAAAAAACCCCCCCCCAATAAATCGGGCATCTGCCTGTCACGTCCGTCCTGTTCTTTTTTTTTCTTTTTTTTAAAGGTCTCCTTTCGTGCTAGAACCTTAAAACTTCCAGTGATCTTAAAAGGGTAAACCCTCCGTCTCGCAACAAACCAGGCAAAAAAACAGTTATACAGAGTCAAAAAAAAGGAAATTATTTTAAAAACATAGTGCCATAAAGCCGGGGGAAAATTAAGTGCCGGGAAATAACAAAAAACTTTTTTTCAGAGGAAGGAAAGTCTCCCAAAAATTTTAAATAAACTGTATAGTGAATATATCAGTGGTGCCGTAATCAGATAAGTTAATAGATGTTAAAGTGAAAACAAAGGCGGGTGAGGGGCCAACAAGTTTGTGTTTGAAATCAGTTTTTGGGGATTCCCCTTGCCAATCCGTGTTTTTCATTTTAAACTGTTAGTATACCCCCCAAAATCTAGTGATTACATTGATAAAAAATCTTGAAATCGAAAGGTGCACAATCCCGGGGAAAACAAAATTTTCCAGCTGAAAAAACGATAAACAGTGTCGTGTTGTGAGTTGTCAGTGAACGATTTCACCAACATAAGTCCATATATCTTCCAGTCATCATAGAAAAAACAGCAGTGTTTGGTGTAAAAAACAAAACTAAACCCAGTAGAGTTAATAATCCAAAAACCCGGTTTAAAACGGGGTGAGGTTCCAGGTGCCAGAAAAAAAGAGGGTCCCCGAGGGACCGGGGGGCCCGGGGGACGGCCCCCATCAGAAGACCCAAAAACCGGTTTTATCTCAACACGCAAGTTTTACTTTTGTACCCTCCCCCTCTTTTTACTCTGTTTAATCATCTTCCAGTAGTCTGTCTCGCGAACCCAAAAATCACAGGTTAAAAAAAAGTGACACTGGATCTGTAGCCCCAAAAAAGAAACCATTGACTGGATTAAAACTGGTATCTTTGCCCCTTCAATGGGACGAGTTTTGGGGCCCCATCAAACACCCAAATAATAACAAAAAAAATAATTAAAAAAGGGGAAGATTGTCCAAACCACATGCAAATAAAATACGGGGGATAAAACACCCCGAATGGCAAAACCTGGGTACCCACCCTCCGGAGAGAGGGGTTTTTTGTGCCAGGAAGGAAAAAAGCTGGCGGAAATGGCAGTTTTACAAAATGAAACATTTCGGGGGTGGAAACACAGTCAATGGCCTCCCCCATTAAAACAGATTTGTGCCAGGAAAAAACCCCCCCTACCTTCAACAATTCTCTTTGCAAAAAAAACAGGGTCTCAGTAGCCAAAAAACAAGGTACCTTCATTTTTGGACTGCTTACAAGTAAAAAACTATTTTGGGGTTTTTCAGAGACCCTAAAAACCTTGGACAATAAAATGGCCCCGGGGTACAACCTTCAGGTGTGAAAAGGGGAACGGGCAAAAGGGGGGTTGGCCCCGTATACCCGAGTCTTTAAAGTTCAAACAAAAACCTCAAATGATGTAGTTAAGTATTAGCAATGGTCGAGAATCAAAACCTCGTCATCGTGGTTGTCTACAACCCCCGGATGCAACGTTCCCCAAAATTCCAGGAACAGCTTCTGAAAAATTACCCTGTATGGAAAATCTTCCACCCTGCCCCCCCAAATCTTGCCGGTTTAACCTCAGGCACCCCAAAAGGAGGAACATTGCAAACAATGTAGTAGCAAGATAACACCAGGAGGCAACTCCGATGAAAAACCTGTGAACTTTTTAAATATCTACCCAATTCACCAAAAGCAAATAGAAAGGCCCACAAGATTAAAAAAATCCGGCCTTATCTTCCCCAATGATAATCTGTAAAAAGTCATCTATCCAAAAAAATATACTCAGATCCAACATTGAGGTCCAGACATGCAGGGGGGAAACCCCCCGATCAAAAAAATTTATCAGCCGGGGGGAACTTTCCAAATTCAACTTCTAAAAAAAATGGGGGGAAATAAAAAAACCAAAAGTAAATGGGAAGTTTCCAACATCGGATTAACCTATGTCTAGAACATATTAACTCTGTGGTACTTGAGGTTTGCTCGGAAAATTCCCAAGGAAAAGGGGGATAAGATGAAAAGAAGAGGCGCCTCCTAGGCGAAGGCAAAGAAAATGGAGCGGCCTCAGAGGCCAATATCTCTGAAATACGTAGGGAGACATAGTCAGAGAAATAGCAAAATCGAATTAAAACTAAAAGAATCTTACAGGAATCAAGAGTCGCGGGAAGAATCAAAAGCCATAAATGAAATTGAAAGAAACCCAAAGTATTTCTTTTCCTATGCAAAATCAAAGTCAGAACAACAACCAATTTGGGCCCCTACTTAAACGGGATGGTCCTACACAGATGACAGCAAGGAAATGAGTGAGTTACTTAAATCCCAGTATGACTCAGTTTTTAGCAGCCACTAACCAGACTGAAAATCGAAAACCTAAATGAATTTTTTATGGAGTGCCACAGAACTTGACAGACGCATGCCTTTCTGACATCACCACAAGCGCCAAATGACTTTGAAAAGGCAATAAATGACATACCCATGCACTCCTCGACCCAGACTCATTGAACTCCGTGTTCATCAAGAACTGCAAGCCCTATCACATGCTTTTAACATCCTATGGAGAGGGAGCATAATAATAATAATAATAATTTTTTATTTCAATGCATGTTACAAATTGTACAATTATTGGTAGTTACAATTATAAAACAATTATAAAACTGTAATGCAAGGAGAGCCACTGGCATGCCATGGCATTAGGGGCAGTTTATTCTAGAGACTTATTCCTAAGTACTTAATGCTAAAGAAATTGATTGAGTTTATTCTAGTTCTGTATTATTTAAATTATTATATGGTTATACATACAGTGGTACCTCGACTTACATATTTTTCATTCTAGAATGCTGTTCAAGTGTCATTACCAAACGTTTATCTCCTTAAGAAATGTTGTAAAATAGACTAGTCCTTTTAGACCCCAAAATTACACTTACAAAGCATTTAAAAATAAACTTACATACAAGGGTGAGTTTGGGGACCATCGTAAGTCGAGTACCACTGTACTATTAAAAGACAATACAAGAGAAATTGGTTGAGTTTAATCTAGTTGTATAATTTATTTCAAATTACAGTATGTTGATGCTATACTAGTATAATAACAATACTAGAAATAGTTTTTAGAGTTTCTTCTAGATATATATTTTATTTCAAATTAAGAAAATGATGATACTATAAGATTTTAAATGACAAATATGATATGAAATTGCAACAAGTGTTAAGGAGGATGAACATATCAAATTGAGAACTTCTTAATAAAATAATATTGGGTTTGAAAGTTTGTTACAGTATGGTATTTAGTATAGGGTGAGTAGGTGATTTTGGGAAGAGTCTTGAATTGATTTTCCGACAAGGTTAACTGATATTTACTGGTAATGAATTCAGATTCTGGCTTCCCTTTGTGCATAGAATTTTACATTGGTTAGTATGGACTCGAGGTATGTCAAATAGTGATCTGTGTCTTGTGTCATGTTCGTGGGACCTATTAAAGTTGTTGAGGAGAATTCTGAGCGCAGGGTTGATATTAGCATGTAGAGTTTTATGTATGTAGAAGGCACATGAATAGGTATGAATATTTTTTATGGTGAGTAGTTTTAAGGTTCTGAATATAGGTGGAGTATGCTGTCTAGAGTGGGAATTTATCATCATCCTGACTGCAGCCTTTTGCTGGGATCGTCCGCAGTTACTAAAAACAATAGACATAGCCCCACTCCACAAAGGGGCAGTAAAGCACTATGAGCAACTGCTTATTACTACCAACAATATCAAAACCTACAAGAATCTCCGATAATAGTACCTGCGTTACTAGACACATCTGAACTAACACAATATCTCCTCTAAAATCAGGCATAATCACAGAAAACACCACAGACCACTACCCTACCTTTCTCATAACTAACCTAGGCATTCTGCCCAAAGAAATTGCAAAAGTTACCTTCAGACTACATAATGAGTCTGCTGTTAATAATTTTTATATCAGCTATGATGAACATTGACTGAAACTTAATAATTGGAACACATTCAGATACTAATGAATGCATCAAGAACTTTCTTAAAAAAACACATAACCTCTATAACAGACATTGCGAAAAAACTAAACAGATCACAGCTAAGAGACTTAACAATCCCTGGCTAACACCCAGCATCCTTAAATCCATAAATAAGAGGCACTAATATGAAAAACAATATAGAAGGGGTCTAATAACCAGAGAACAATCCAAACGCTACTCATCAATCCTTACTAGCCTGATAAGAAGGTCCAAAAAATTGTATTATGAGAACAGACTCCAGACCGTAAGGTGATATGAAAAAGACCTGGAAAACCCTATCTACAATTCTAGGAAATAAAAAGATGTCCACGAACAATACCATCAAATTATCAAAAACAGACGAACCCCTACTCTCACCAACTGAGACAGCAAACAGACTTAATGTTTTCTTCTCCACCATAGGAAAGAATCTAGCGAGTAGGATCCCAAGCTCGAACACTCGTCCAACAGACTACCTCACCAACACCTACCCAAATACACTATTCCTAGCTCCTACCAACTCAATTGAAGTCTCACTCATAATCAACACCCTTAAAAACAAAGCAGGAGACATAAACAGCTTACCACCCTTTATGTACAAAAAGCTACACATGTACTGTCACCAATTATAGCAGCATTATTCAATAAATCCATTGAATCTTCAACCTTCCCATCAATTCTCAAAATAGCTAGGGTCACCCCGATCCACAAAGGAGGTGACCAAACTGACTTGAACAATTATAGACCAATCTCAAATTTACCACTGCTTTCTAAAATCTTGAAAAATTAATTCATAAACAGATCTATTCCTACCTCGTCTCACACAATGTACTAAAGCCCTGTCAATTTGGATTCAGGACCAACAAGAGCACAAACGATGCTATAACACACATTTTTTTTTTATTAACACATCGGCGATTCCCACCAAGGCAGGGTGGCCCGAAAAGAAAAACTTTCATCATCATTCACTCCATCACTGTCTTGCCAGAAGGGTGCTTTACACTACAGTTATAAAACTGCAACATTAACACCCTCCTTCAGAGTGCCGGCACTGTACTTCCCATCTCCAGAACTCAAGTCCGGCCTGCCGGTTTCCTGAATCCTTCATATATGTTACTTTGCTCACACTCCAACAGCATGTCAAGTATTAAAAACCATATGCCTCCATTCACTCCTATCAAATACGCTCACACATACTTGCTGGAAGTCGAAGCCCCTCGCACACAAAACTTCCTTTCCCCTCCCTCCAACCTTTCCTAGGCCGACCCCTACCCCGCCTTCCCTCCACTACAGATTTATACACTCTCGAAGTCACTCTGTCTCGTTCCATTCTCTCTACATGTCCAAACCACCTCAACAACCCCTCCTCAGCTCTCTGGACAATCGTTTTGGTAATCCGCACCTCCTCCTAATTTCCAAACTCCGAATTCTCTGCATTATATTCACACCACACATTGACCTCAGACATGACATCTCCACTGCCTCCAGCCTTCTCCTCGTTGCAACATTCATCACCCATGCTTCACACCCATATAAGAGCGTTGGTATAACTATACTCTCATACATTCCCTCTTTACTTCCATGGACAAGGTTCTTTGTCTCCACAGACTCCAAGTGCTCCACTCACCCTTTTCCCCTCATCAATTCTATGATTCACCTCATCCTTCATAGACCCATCCTGCCGACATGTCCACTCCCAAATATCTGAATACATTCACCTCCTCCATACTCTCTCCCTCCAATCTGATATCAATCTTTCGTCACCTATTCTTTTTGTTATCCTCATCACCTTACTCTTTCCTATATTCACTTTCAATTTTCTTCTTTTCACACCCTACCAAATTCATCCACCAACCTCTGCACTTCTCTTCAGAATCTCCCAAAGCACAGTGTCATCAGCAAAAAGCAACTGTGACAACTCCCACTTTGTATTTGCTTCTTTATCTTTTAGCCCAACACCTCTTGCCAAGACCCTCGCATTCACTTCTCTTACAACCCCATCTATAAATATATTGAACAACCACGGTGACATCACACATCCTTGTCTAAGGCCCACTTTTACTGGGAAATAGTCCCTTCCCTCCTACACACCTAACCTGAGCCTCACTATCCTCATAAAACTCTTCACTGCTTTCAGTAACCTTCCTCCTATTCCATACACCTGCAACATCTGCCACATTGCCCCCTATCTCCCTATCATACGCCTTTTCCAAATCCATAAATGCCACAAAACATCTTTACCCTTATCCAAATACTGTTCACCTATATGTTTCACTGTAAACACTTGGTCTACACACCCCTACCTTTCCTAAAGCCCCCTTGTTCATCTGCTATCCTGCTTTCTGTTTTACTCTTAATTCTTTCAATAATAACTCTACCATACACTTTACCAGGTACACTCAACAGACTTATTCCCCTATAATTTTTGCACTCTCTTTTGTCCCCTTTGCCTTTATACAAAGGAACAATACACGCTCTCTGCCAATCCTAGGTACCTTACCCTCTTCCATACATTTATTAAATAATAGCACCAACCACTCCAAAATTATATCCCCACCTGCTTTTAACATTTCTATCTTTATCCCATCAATCCCAGCTGCCTTACCCCTTTCATTCTACCCACTGCCTCACGAACTTCCCCTACACCAACAACTGGCTCTTCCACACTCCTACAAGATGTTATTCCTCCTTGCCCTACACACGAAATCACAGCTTCCTGTCTTCATCAACATTTAACAAATCCTCAAAATATTCTCTCCATCTTCCCGATACCTCTAACTCTCCATTTAATAACTCTCCTCTCCTATTTTTAACTGTCAAATCCATTTGTTCTCTAGGCTTCCTCAACTTATTAATCTCATTCCAAAACTTTTCTTATTTTCAACAAAATTTGCTGATAACATCTCACCCACTCTCTCATCTGCTCTCTTTTTACATTGCTTCACCACTCTTTTAACCTCTCTTTTCTCTCCATATACTCTTCCCTCCTTGCATCACTTCTACTTTGTAAAAACCTCTCATATGCTAACTTTTTCTCCTTACTACTCTCTTTACATCATCATTCCACCAATCGCTCCTCTTCCCTCCGCACCCACTCGCCTGTAACCACAAACTTCTGCTGAACACTCTAACACTACATTTTTAAATCTACCCCATACATTTTCGACCCCATTGCCTACACTCTCACTAGCCCATCTATCCTCCAATAGTTGTTTATATCTTACCCTAACTGCCTCCTCTTTTAGTTTATAAACCTTCACCTCTCTTTTACTTACTGATTCTATTTTCCTTGTATCCCATCTACCTTTTACTCCCACTGTAGCTATAACTAAAAAGTGATCTGATATATCTGTGGCCCCTCTATAAACATGTACATCCTGAAGTCTACTCAACAGTCTTTTATCTACCAATACATAGTCCAACAAACTACTGTCATAACACACATGTTAGAGTTAATATACACCGCACTTGAGAAGAAAGAAGTTCCGCTGGGAATCTTCATATACCTACGCAAAGCATTTGATACAGTCGACCATGATATATTGCTCACAAAATTAGCGCACTATGGTATTAGGGGGCACCCCCTCAACTACCTAAAGTCGTACCTTAGCAACAGAAGTCAGTACGTGAACACAAATGGAGAGAACTCTTCCACACAACAAATTACAGTCGGTGTCCCTCAAGGTAGTGTCCTGGGGCCACTCCTATTCCTCATTTACATAAATGACCTACCGAATGCATCACAACTACTCAAACCCATTTTGTTTGCAGATGACACAACATATGTCTTCTCTCACCCAAATCCAGTCGTACTAGCCAACACAGTTAATGCCGAATTACAGAAAATATCATCATGGATGATGACAAATAAGCTTACTCTCAATACGGACAAGACCTACTACATTCAGTTTGGAAACAAAGCTGCAAATGTTCCACTTAACATAACGCTAAATGGTTCACCCATCACAAGGCTCACAGAGGGAAAATTCGTAGGAATCCACCTTGACAGTAGTCTTAAATTCCAAACACACATATAACAAATTTCCAAGAAAATCTCAAGGACAGTAGGTATATTATCTAAGATACGCTATTATGTGCCTCAACCAGCCCTCATTGCACTATATCATTCTCTTATCTACCCTTATCTCACCTATGGAATCTGTGCATGGGGCTCAACAACATTAAATCACCTTAGACCACTCATAACCCAGCAAAAGGCTGCAGTCAGGATGATAACAAATTCCCACTCTAGACAGCATACTCCACCTATATTCAGAACCTTAAAACTACTCACCATAAAAAATATTCATACCTATTCATGTGCTTTCTACACACATAAAACTCTACATGCTAATATCAACCCTGCGCTCAGAATTCTCCTCAACAACTTTAATAGGTCCCACGACCATGACACAAGACACAGATCACTATTTGACATACCCCGAGTCCATACTAACCAATGTAAAAATTCTATGCACATAAAGGGCCCCAGAATCTGGAATTCATTACCAGTAAATATCAAGTTAACCTTGTCGGAAAATCAATTCAAAACTCTTCTCAAAAATCACCTACTCACCCTATACTAAATACTCATACTGTAACAAACTTCCAAACCCAATATTATTTTACTTAAGATGATCTCAATTTGATATGTTCATCCTCCTTAACACTTGTTGCAATTTCATATCATCATATTGTCATTTAAAATCTTATAGTATCATCATTTTCTTAATTTGAAATAAAATATATATCTAGAAGAAACTCTAAAAACTATTTCTAGTATTGTTATTATACTAGTATAGCATCAACATACTGTAATTTGAAATAAATTATACAACTAGATTAAACTCAACCAATTTCTCTTGTATTGTCTTTTAATAGTATGTATAACCATATAATAATTTAAATAATACAGAACTAGAATAAACTCAATCAATTTCTTTAGCATTAAGTACTTAGTGAATAAGTCTCTAGAATAAACTGCCCCTAATGCCATGGCATGCCAGTGGCTCTCCTTGCATTACAGTTTTATAATTGTTTTATAATTGTAACTACCAATAACATTGTACACTTGTAACATGCATTGAAATAAAAATTATTATTATTATTATTATATAAAAATCTTCGAAAGGGTTCTAAGAAGCAAGATCGCCACCCATCTAGATACACATCAATTGCACAACCCAGGACAGCATGGGTTTAGAGCAGGGCACTCCTGTCTTTCCCAACTACTGGACCACTACGACAAGGTCCTGGATGCTCTAGAAGATAAACAGAATGCAGATGTTATATACACAGATTTTGCAAAAGCCTTTGACAAGTGTGACCATGGTGTAATAGCACACAAAATGCGTGATAAAGGAATAACAGGAAAAGTTGGTAGATGGATCTATAATTTCCTAACATGTAGAACACAAAGAGTAGTCAACAGAGTAAAGTCTGAGGCAGCTACTGTGAAAAGCTGTTCCACAAGGCACAGTACTTGCTCCCATCCTATTCCTCATCCTCATATCAAAAATTGACAGGGATACACACACAACCCGCACATATAAAAGGGAGGAGCTTACGACGACGTTTTGGCCCGACTTGGACCATTTACAAAGTCACACTAACACACAGAGACGGAGGAAGGGGTATTTATAGGCAGGCAGACAGGGGAGGGTACAAGAGAGTGGGGAAATAATGGAGTAAGTAGTGGAAGTGGTAGTAGTAGTAATAGTAGTAGTGGAGACAGTCATATTCTACGAAGGGAGCACTGCAATGAGGCTAGCGGCCCGCAAAGGTGGGATGAGAACACAGAGGGAGGAAAGGTGAATAATGACTGTCTCCACTACTACTATTACTACTACTACCACTTCCACTACTTACTCCATTATTTCCCCACTCTCTTGTACCCTCCCCTGTCTGCCTGCCTATAAATACCCCTTCCTCCGTCTCTGTGTACTCACCTAATTGTGGTTGCAGGGGTCGAGACTCAGCTCCTGGCCCCGCCTCTTCGCTGTCTGCTACTGGGTCTCTGCTCTCCCTGCTCCATGAGCTTTATCATACCTTGTCTTAAAACTATGTATGGTTCCTGCCTCCACTATATCTTTCTCTAGTCCATTCCACTTCCTGACTACTCTGTGGCTGAAGAAATGCTTCCTGACATCCTTTGACTCATCTGAGTCTTCAGCTTCCAGTTGTGTCCCCTTGTTTCTGTGTTTCCTCTCTGAAACAACCTGTCAC
>WNWK01053305.1:0-11911 GCA_009830355.1 Cherax destructor
CCCTCTGGGTTTTTACACCCACACTTTGATGTCGTCATTCCCACACTGTCACTCTCTCCTTCACACTAATATCCACACAAGCACTCATGCAAATCCACTCACAACCGTACTAGCGCTCCCTCATACCCACACTCACACCTGCACTTCTCATACTCATTCACTCGTACTCTCCCTCACATTCATACAGTAGTACTCCCTACCACTTTTAGACTCGTATTCCCTTACACTTATACACTTACACGAGCACAGTCTCACACACTCTTACATTCGTATGTATTCATATGTGTGTGAGTGTACTCGCCTAGTTGTGGTTGCAAAAGTCGATTAACAGCTCCTGACCCCGCCTCTTCACTGGTCACTTCCAGGTCACTCTTCCGGCTCAGTGAGCTTTATCATACTTCTACTTAAAGCTATGTATGGATCCTGCCTGCACTACATCACATCCCAGACTATTCCACTTCTTGACAACTCTGTGACTGAAGAAACAGCTATTAACATCCCTGTGATTCATCTGAGTCTTCAACTTCCAACTGTGCCCCCTTGTTGCTGTGTCCCATCTCTGGAACATCCTCTCTCTGTACACCTTGTCGATTCCTCTCAGTATTTTATTTGTAGTTATCATATCCTCCCTATCTCTCCTGTCCTCCAGTGTCGTCAGGTCGATTTCCCTTAACCTCTCCTCGTAGGACATACCCCTTAGCTCCAGGACTAGTCTTGTTGCAAACCTTTGCACTTTCTCTAGTTACCTTACGTGCTTGGCTAGTTGTGCGTTCCAAACTGGTGCTGCATACTCCAATATGGGCCTAACGTACACAGTGTACAGGGTCCTGAACGATTGCTTATTAAGATGTCGGAATGCTGTTTTTAGGTTTGCTAGGCGCCCGAATGTTGCAGCAGTTATTTGGTTGATGTGCGCCTCAGGAGATGTGCTCGTTGTTATACTCACCCCAAGATCCTTTTCCTTGAGTGAGGTTTGTAGTCTCTTGACCCCTAGACTGTACTCCGTCTGCGGTCTTCTTTGCCATTCCCCAATCTTCATGACTTTGCACTTGGTAGGGTTGAACTCCAGAAGCCAATTGCTGGACCAGGCTTGCAGCCTGTGCAGATCCCTTTGCAGTTCTGCCTGGTCCTCGTCCGATTGAATTCTTCTCATCACTTTAAATCATCTGCAAACAGAGACACTTCGGAGTCTATTCCTTCCGTCATGTCGTTCACAAATACCAGAAACAGCACCGGTCCTAGGACTTATCCCTGTGGAACCCCGTTCGTCATAGGCGCCCACTCTGACACCTCGCCACGTACCATGACTCGCTGTTGTCTTCCTGACAGGTATTCCCTGATCCATTGCAGAGCCTTCCCTGTTATCCCTGCCTGGTCTTCCAGCATTTGTGTGTTAGTGTGTGTGTGTGTGTGTGTGTGTTAGTTACCATTTTGTCCTAGGCACATGTCAATTAGACACTAGGCCTGGGGGGGGGGGTTGTGTGTGTGTGTGTGTGTGTGTGTGTGTGTGTACTCACCTAATTGTACTCACCTAATTGTGGTTGCAGGGGTCGAGACTCAGCTCCTGGCCCCGCCTCTTCGCTGTCTGCTACTGGGTCTCCGCTCTCCCTGCTCCATGAGCTTTATCATACCTCGTCTTAAAACTATGTATGGTTCCTGCCTCTACTATATCTTTCTCTAGACTATCCACTTCCTGACTACTCTGTGGGCGAAACGTTGTCAATAAAGCTTACAAGGTACTCGCTGGAACCATCAGCCAGCTTACAAGGTACTCGCTGGTACCATCAGCCAGCTTACAAGGTACTCGCTGGTACCATCAGCCAGCTTACAAGGTACTCGCTGGTACCATCAGCCAACTTACAAGGTACTCGCTGGTACCATCAGCCAGCTTACAAGGTACTCGCTGGTATCATCAGCCAGCTTACAAGGTACTCGCTGGTACCATCAGCCAGCTTACAAGGTACTCGCTGGTACCATCAGCCAACTTACAAGGTACTCGCTGGTACCATCAGCCAACTTACAAGGTACTCGCTGGTACCATCAGCCAGCTTACAAGGTACTCGCTGGTACCATCAGCCAGCTTACAAGGTACTCGCTGGTACCATCAGCCAGCTTACAAGGTACTCGCTGGTACCATCAGCCATCTTACAAGGTACTCGCTGGTACCATCAGCCAGCTTACAAGGTACTCGCTGGTACCATCAGCCAGCTTACAAGGTACTCGCTGGTACCATCAGCCAACTTACAAGGTACTCGCTGGTACCATCAGCCTGCTTACAAGGTACTCGCTGGTACCATCAGCCAGCTTACAAGGTACTCGCTGGTACCATCAGCCAACTTACAAGGTACTCGCTGGTACCATCAGCCAGCTTACAAGGTACTCGCTGGTACCATCAGCTAGCTTACAAGGTACTCGCTGGTACCATCAGCCAGCTTACAAGGTACTCGCTGGTACCATCAGCCAGCTTACAAGGTACTCGCTGGTACCATCAGCCAGCTTACAAGGTACTCGCTGGTACCATCAGCCAACTTACAAGGTACTCGCTGGTACCATCAGCCAACTTACAAGGTACTCGCTGGTACCATCAGCCAACTTACAAGGTACTCGCTGGTACCATCAGCCAGCTTAATCACTGGTACCATCAGCCAGCTTACAAGGTACTCGCTGGTACCATCAGCCAGCTTACAAGGTACTCGCTGGTACCATCAGCCAGCTTACAAGGTACTCGCTGGTACCATCAGCCAGCTTACAAGGTACTCGCTGGTACCATCAGCCAGCTTACAAGGTACTCGCTGGTACCATCAGCCAGCTTAATCACTTGTACCATCAGCCAGCCTACAAGGTACTCGCTGGTACCATCAGCCAGCATACAAGGTACTCGCTGGTACCATCAGCCAGCTTACAAGGTACTCGCTGGTACCATCAGCCAGCTTACAAGGTACTCGCTGGTACCATCAGCCAGCTTACAAGGTACTCGCTGGTACCATCAGCCAGCTTACAAGGTACTCGCTTGTACCATCAGCCAGCATACAAGGTACTCGCTGGTACCATCAGCCAACTTACAAGGTACCCGCTGGTACCATCAGCCAGCTTACAAGGAACTCGCTGGTACCATCAGCCAGCATACAAGGTACTCGTTGGTACAATCAGCCAGCTTACAAGGTACTCGCTGGTACCATCAGCCAGCTTACAAGGTACTCGCTGGTACCATCAGCTAACTTACAAGGTACTCGCTGGTACCATCAGCCAGCTTACAAGGCACTCGCTGGTACCATCAGCCAGCTTACAAGGTACTCGCTGGTACCATCAGCCAGCTTACAAGGTACTCGCTGGTACCATCAGCCAGCTTACAAGGTACTCGCTGGTACCATCAGCCAGCTTACAAGGTACTCGCTGGTACCATCAGCCAACTTACAAGGTACTCGCTGGTACCATCAGCCAACTTACAAGGTACTCGCTGGTACCATCAGCCAGCTTACAAGGTACTCGCTGGTACCATCAGCCAGCTTGCAAGGTACTCGCTGGTACCATCAGTCAGCTTACAAGGTACTCGCTGGTACCATCAGCCAGCTTACAAGGTACTCGCTGGTACCATCAGCCAGCTTACAAGGTACTCGCTTGTACCATCAGCCAACTTACAAGGTACTCGCTGGTACCATCAGCCAGCTTACAAGGTACTCGCTGGTACCATCAGCCAGCTTACAAGGTACTCGCTGGTACCATCAGCCAACTTACAAGGTACTCGCTGGTACAATCAGCCAGCTTACAAGGTACTCGCTGGTACCATCAGCCAGCTTACAAGGTACTCGCTGGTACCATCAGCCAGCTTACAAGGTACTCGCTGGTACCATCAGCCAGCTTACAAGGTACTCGCTGGTACCATCAGCCAACTTACAAGGTACTCGCTGGTACCATCAGCCAGCTTACAAGGTACTCGCTGGTACCATCAGCCAGCTTACAAGGTACTCGCTGGTACCATCAGATAGCTTACAAGGTACTCGCTGATACCATCAGCAAACTTACAAGGTACTCGATGATACTATCAGCCAGCTTACAATGTACTCGCTGATACCATCAAACAGCTTACCAGGTACTCGCTGGTATCATCAGCCAGCTTACAAGGTACTCGCTGATACCATCAAACAGCTTACCAGGTACTCGCTGGTACCATCAGCCAGCTTACGAGATACTCGCTGGTACCATCTGCCAGCTTACGAGGTACTCGCTGGTACCATAAGCCAGTTTACGAGGTACTCGCTGGTACCATCAGCCAGCTTACGAGGTACTCGCTGGTACCAACAGCTAACTTATGAGGTACTCGCTGGTACCATCAGAGATCTAACTCGCTGGTACCATCAGCCAGCTTATGAGATACTTGCTGGTACCATCAGCCAGCCTACCTGGTTCTCGATGGTACCATCAGCCAACTTACTCGCTGGTACCAGCAGCCATCTTACGAGGTACTCGCTGGTACCATCAGCAAGCTTATGAGGTACCTTTGAAGATATACCTTTGAAGAGTTTCGAGAGTTTCTCTACTCTCTGAGCCCGGCCAGGGGCCAGTACTCGCTCTTACCACCATCCATCTTACTCGCTGGTACCACCAGCCAGCTTACAAGGTACTCGCTGGTTCAATCAGCCAGCTTACAAGGTACTCGCTGGTACCATCAGCCATCTTACTCGCTGGTACCATCAGCCAGCTTACTCGCTGGTACCATCAGCCAGCTTACTCGCTGGTACCATCAGCCATCTTACTCGCTGGTACCATCAGCCAGCTTACAAGGTACTCGCTGGTACCTTCATCCAGCTTACGAGGTACTCGCTGGTACCTTCAGCCAGCTTACGAGGTGGTAAATTAGACACATATGCAACACTTGGGTATCTTTATTGAGGAACGTTTTCGCCACCCAGGGGCTTCTTCAGTCCATACAAAGGAGAATCGTGAAGAACAGGAGGAGTGTGAGGTTGTCAGTCCCTCAATCTTGAGTCGATGTTGTCAGTCCATCAATCTTGAATAGAATAACAGCATATGAGCAGAGGGAGCTTATATACTGTAGACAACATCGACTCAAGATTGAGGGCCTGACAACCTCACACTCCTCCTGTTCTTCACGATTCTCCTCTATGGACTGATGAGCCACTGTGGCAACTTTCCTCAATAAAGATACCCAAGTTGCATATGTGTCTAATTTACCAACTCGTCGGTTCTCTGAACCATTCATTCACAGCTTACGAGGTACTCGCTGGTACCATCAGCCAGCTTACAAGGTACTCGCTGGTACCATCAGCCAGCTTACAAGGTACGCGCTGGTACCATCAGCTAGCTTACGAGGTATTCGCTGGTACCATCAGATTTTCGTCTCCATCGCAATATTTAAATAGGGAAAATTTCAGGAAGGGTTATTGTTATTAATTCCTGAGCTTGAAATTGTCGTGGTATTTCTTCCCCACCCAAGTCAATAAGAGCATAATTTGGAATTTCTTGTGAGCTGCCAACAGACTGGGCCAGACCTAACTTAGAATCCTCACCTAACCTAAGTTAGAATATATTTTTTTAGCTAAATTCTACTATGTATAGGCTGTGAGGAAAAAAGGCTGTAAACTGAGCCTATTTTAGTTCAGACTCCGAGGGACTGTTATATAGTGTGTCGCTGACCTGACTGCCATCTAGCGGGCAGCTGTTAAACTCCAGATTTCCTCGGGTCTGAGTTTCTTTAGTTTCTAATTCTTGTATTATTAACCTTACTTGGTGTGAGTTGGAGTCTGGGAAATAACTTCACCTTGACTCCTGATCATGTAATGTGATCTACCAGGAATACTTTCATTTATTGTTTATTTAACCTGGTTAAATACCACACTTTATTTCTTCAATGTTTTATTTAATAACCATCTTGTAATCAGTGGGTTCTTTATTATCAGCTCTGCTGCTAATAAAAGATCTCAATGGAATTATCGGCGACCAACTTGTTTTATTGTATTTAATTAAATACTTTTAAATTTCTTCATTATTATCCCTCAAAGTTATTCATTAATTATTTTCCCATATTTCTGATCAGGTGGAAGGTGTTCCTCGGACAATATCATAGGTTAGTTCAGATTTATTTAAGCTGATTGACGGCAAAAACGAATTTTTATTCAGCTAATTCGGCAAAAAACACCCTTGTTGAGTAGACCAAACTTGGCGATTTGACTTAATCGGTGTGTTAGGTGCTTCCCTGAGGTGCTCCACTGAGGTGCTCCCCTGAGGTGCTCCTCTAAGGTGCTCCCCTGAGGTGCTCCACTGAGGTGCTCCCCTGAGGTGCTCCCCTGAGGTGCTCGCCTGAGGTGCTCGCCTGAGGTGCTCCCCTGAGGTGCTCGCCCGAGGTATGGGCGTCGTAGCGTCCTGCCACGGCTTGTGTACACACGTGAGACAATGACACGATATCGCTGTGAAACTTCACTTCTGGATACCGTAGCTTGTAGAATCAAGGAGACTAGAAAGTTTCGGGCACCTCACAGGATGGTGTAGGACTATACATATGAGTTGCAAGGTGCATCCTATTGCCGGGTAGTTCACGTGGCTTCCACCATGGCTCTGAGTGGCCTGGACACTCAGATAAACCACACCACGAGCGATGATTACAGGACGCAAGGTCAAGAAATCAACAGGATATTCATTGACACAGCACAGAGGGAGAGGAGTACACTGTAGGAACTGGGCACGCAGGTGGGGCTAGGCCTGACTCACACACACATACATATGCATCAGAGCAAATATTACTACGGGGAATACTTCGGCGACAACCCACTGATCTCACCTCTGGCTTTGTGTAAGTGGCAGTAGTGAAGATGTAACAGCAAGTAGCGAGTGAGGAGCCTGACAGGAAGTACCTGGTGACGCTCAACACGTCAGTAGGACCCACACGGCAGGATATACTCAACCCGCACATGGAAAACAGAACCTTACGACGACGTTCCGGTCCGTCTAAGACGTACTGAAACGTCGTCGTAAGGTTCTCTTCTATGGGCGGGTTGTTTGTGTATTGTTTCAGTCACGGTATTGTGACTTTGTTCCTTACCTACACGGGACGCTGATCTGACCCAGATAACTCCACGAAGATTTCTCGAGGAAATTAGGTGCGTATGGGAATGAATCCTGGATATACCTGAGTCTAAATGTTGGCAGTCGGATGATGAGTGGATGGGGAGATGTGACAACACGTGACTTCTGTCTCCCTCCCATTCTCTCTCTCTCTCTCTCTCTCTCTCTCTCTCTCTCTCTCTCTCTCTCCCATTCCTGGGTGTAACATAAACTGCTGGAACCACCAATAAACAATTTTATAAAAGTGGGTTTTTAACCACTGTCACCTCGATGGTACATAGGTTTGTTTGGTGGATTGCTATGATACTTGGTTAGTATAATAATCTTTGAGGCCTTAGATTTTTGGAGCAAATAGGTACACAGTGGGTTTGATTGTCAGCCCGACGCCAAGCCCGTAGGCCTAAGAAAAGGTGAGAGAAGGGTACGCCTAGCTTGTCCTGCTTCTGACTTGTTAGTGAGAATCAGTGTACACTCGGTAAAACTAATGGTTTCAACTATGTCCACCAGGTGGCAACACCAATGCTAAGTGGCATGGCAGATAATACAAAGACCTGACTACGTTTACTCCATACAAGTTGATTATGGACGCTTGCCAGGGACATAAACTACTACCAGTGATTGCAATCATTTCCTGCGGTAGCCAACAACTAATAATTTGCCAATTATCCAACCTAATTATCATTCACCCAAGTTGAACAGATGAGAAAAGTTGGCAAATAGACAGACGAAGCAAAAAGTTTCTTCAGGTCTGAGCTGGACTAATTAGGAGAGTCGTGAGATTGTTTTTGTTTAACTGATTCATCTTTTGTGAAGTATGGCTGGTGTGGGAGTGATGGCTGGTGTGGGATTGATGGCTGGTGTGGGAGTGATGGCTGGTGTGGGAGTGATGGCTGGTGTGGGATTGATGGCTGGTGTGGGAGTGATGGCTGGTGTGGGAGTGATGGCTGGTGTGGGATTGATGGCTGGTGTGGGAGTGATGGCTGGTGTGGGAGTGATGGCTGGTGTGGGAGTGATGGCTGATGTGGGAGTGATGGCTGGTGTGGGAGTGATGGCTGGTGTGTGAGTGATGGCTGGTGTGGGGTGATAGCTGATGTGGGAGTGATGGCTGGTGTGGGAGTGATGGCTGGTGTGGGAGTGATGGCTGGTGTGGGAGTGATGGCTGGTGTGGGAGTGATGGCTGATGTGGGAGTGATGGCTGGTGTGGGAGTGATGGCTGGTGTGGGAGTGATGGCTGGTGTGGGAGTGATGGCTGGTGTGGGAGTGATGGCTGATGTGGGAGTGATGGCTGGTGTGGGAGTGATGGCTGGTGTGGGAGTGATGGCTGGTGTGGGAGTGATAGCTGATGTGGGAGTGATGGCTGGTGTGGGAGTGATGGCTGGTGTGGGAGTGATGGCTGGTGTGGGAGTGATGGCTGGTGTGGGAGTGATGGCTGGTGTGGGAGTGATGGCTGATGTGGGAGTGATGGCTGATGTGGGAGTGATGGCTGGTGTGGGAGTGATGGCTGGTGTGGGAGTGATGGCTGGTGTGGGAGTGATAGCTGATGTGGGAGTGATGGCTGGTGTGGGAGTGATGGCTGGTGTGGGAGTGATGGCTGGTGTGGGAGTGATGGCTGATGTGGGAGTGATGGCTGGTGTGGGAGTGATGGCTGGTGTGGGAGTGATGGCTGGTGTGGGAGTGATGTCTTTGATCAAGATTTTTAATTGTTTAATAATAATAATATACTAATACTAATAATAATAATAACTTAGACACATGTGCATAACTTGGGTATCTTTTCTGAGGAAACGTTTCGCCACACAGTGGCTTCATCAGTCCTATACAAGGAGAATGGTGAAGATCAAAAGGAGTTTGAGGTAATCAGTCCCTCAGTCTGGAGTCGATGTAATCAGTCCAACAATCAATAACTTGTTGGTTCTCTGAACAATTTATCTACAATAATATTAATAATGGTCGTAATAATAATAATAGTTATTATTATTATTATAATCAAGGTCTAAGGTTTTCTTAAGGTAGCTGTGATCTGTTTGGCTTTTAAGGGACAATGTTTATAGTGAAGACTCAGAACTTTTTTACGAGAATGCATGGAATCCCGAAACAATGTTTTCATAGTTATTAAATTCTCTCTACCAGTCAATTTTTCTAAGGTGAAATTATTCACCGATGTCTCATGGAGCTGCAAGACTTTATTATTAGTCTCAAGCGATAATTATGTTATATTGGTGACCAGGAAGGTGAGGTATTGATCACTTGTATCATATGTCACATTGTTAGTTTTTGCAGGAGCTTTTATGTTAATCCAGATATAGTAAAGTGAAGATGGTGACCATGAAGGTGGAGTAATTAGCAATTGTAAAAATAATATAAATAATGACAGTGAGGACGTGTCTGGTGTACTCTCTGTGGACTGAACCAAGATGCCCTCTATTGAGCAACTTTACCAGAGGAATTGAGGGTAGCGAAGCTTGATATTCGGCGATTGACGGAGGAAAACAAGAGGATTCGTAGTCCTCCTGTTGTGAGTCCTCAGGTCAAGAAGGGAACCTGGGCAGTGGCCGGACATCATGGAACGAAGTTGAAGATCGATGGGACGAATGGAGAGGTTCTTATCATCACAAATACTAGGTGAACAGGGGTAGAAAATGTAAGGTAAATAACACCCAGCTACCTACTTACTGCTAGGTGACCAGGGGAAACAGGAGTAAGGTAACTAACATCCAGCTACCTACTTACTGTTAGATACACAGCTGCAACGTGTGTAAGGTGACTAACACCCAGGTGCCTTCTTACTGCTAAGTGAACAGGAATAACAGGAGTAATGTAACTAACACTCAAGTACCTACTTACTGCTAGGTGAACAGAGGCAGAAGCAGTAAGAAGACTAACTCCCTGGTACCTGTTAACTGTTAGATGAACAGTTTGAGCATGTGTAATGTGACTAACACCAAGACACCCACCAATTGCTAGGTGAGCGACAGGAGCTTAAGAACATAAGAAAGGGGGGAACACTGAATAATAGGCATATTCTTCTCAAACCCAAACCCCTCTTAACGAAAATATTTGTCCTACTCATTTTCAATGTTTCCAAAGGAATAAGCTGGGTAACCCTATTAACTCATGTGCAAGTTGTACTCAAACCCAGCCCCTCTCAAACCCAGCCCCTCTCAAACCCAACCCCTCTCAAACCCAGCCCTCCTCAAACCCAGCCCCTCTCAAACCCAGCCACTCTCAAACCCAGCCCCCCTGAAACCCAGCCCCTCTCAAACCCAGCCACTCTCAAACCCAGCCCCTCTCAAACCCAGCCCCCTCAACCCCAGCTACTTTCAAACCCAGCCCCCTCAATCCCAGCCCCTCTCAAACCCAGCAACGGTCAAACCCAGCCCCTCTCACTCACACACTTACCCAACCTATATATGAAGCTACTCAAGGCTTTACCTTGCATGACCCTACTAGGCAGACTGTATCACTCATTGACCACTTCCAAACCAGTACTTTCCTATATGCTTTCTAAATCTAAACTTATTCAATTTGAATTCATTATTTCGAGTTATTTATTGGAGGAATATTCTCAGAACCTTATGGTTTTCAAAAACAAGTAAGCAAACACTAGGACATGTATATTAGAAAACATTTCGGTCATGGGATCTTGATTATTTCTAACATACAGAGGTTGAAAGACAGTATATATTGTCGGAGAGTGAGGTGTGACCTGACAAAATTGTCATGTAAGGATGAGGCCATGTAGACAATGTGATCACGTGACTCCTGTTTTGTTAGGCATTTGGTGTTTTAGTTTGTTATGTATCATGTATGCTAATGTTGGTGTCGGTGATCAGCGAAGCTTCCAGACATCGTCGTCGTCTAAGGTCTTGTTGTGTATGGACGGGTTATGCCTCATCCCAGTTCATCAAATGTCCCGTGGAGTCCCTATGGAGGACACAGGCATAACTTATGCAAAACAACCATTGTGAAAGAATAAGAAATTCCAAGCGGTCGTGACTTCTCACATTATCAAGGAAACTATAAAAAACAAAACATCAACAGGAAGGCAAAAAATGGGAAAATAAGAAAGGAGGGAAAACTGCGGGAAAGGGCCCGTTGGCCCATACTAGGCAGGTCCTTCACAATCCGTCCCACTAACAGAACACTTGTTCAACCCAATTTTCAAAAGCTACCCAAGAAATAAGCTTTGACAATTCCATTCACTCATGTGCGAGTCCCACTCAAATCCATCCTCTCACTCATGAATTTTCCAACCTAAATTTGGAAAAATACCCAAGGTCCTAGCTTCAATAACCCCACTAGGCAGGGGGGTTCCACTCATCAACTCCCCATTTCCAAACCAATACTTTCCTTTTCCTTTCTAAATCTAAACTTATCTAACTTGAATCCATTATTGGGGGTTTTCTCTTGGGAGAATCCTCAAGACCTTTTTTATATCCCCCTTTTTTAATACCCATTTTCCACTTGTATACCTCGATCATTTCCCCTCATTCTACGTCTTACAAGTGAATGTAATTTAAAAGGGTCTTCAATCTTTCTTCGTAAGGAAGATTTCTAATCCCATGTATTAATTTAGTCATTCTCGCTGAATGTTTTCAACAATTTATGTCCATTCTGGGAATATGGAGACCAAAAACTGGGGCTCGTAATCTAGGTGAGGCCTTACTAATGATGTATAAAGCTGTAATATAACCTCTGGACTTTTGTTGCTACACTTCTTGATATAAAACCCCGTAATCTATTTGCCCTTTTTACTCGGGAGGCATTGCTGTCTTGGTTTAAGGTTGCTGCTTACCATCACCCCCAAAATCCCTTTTCCAAAACTGTATGG
>WNWK01053306.1:0-11911 GCA_009830355.1 Cherax destructor
AATTATCCCCCTCACCCCTAGTTCTTCGTATCAACCTTTGATTTACGCCGTATCTTTAGCAAGCATAAAGATATTGTCTTTGTTGGGTCCCTGGTCATGTTGACGTACAGGGCAATGAACAGGCAGACACTGCTGCGCGGTCAACAGTACATGACCTTCCAGTTTCATATAGAGGTGTTCCTTTCACGGACTATTTTGCGGTCATTGCTACCCACCTTCGCACCCGTTGGCAACAACACTGGTCTGACCTGCTGAATAACAAACTTCATTCTATTAACCGGTTATAGGTTTCTGGCCTTCTTGTCACCAATGTCGAGGTTGGGAGACTACACTCTCCCGTCTTCGCATCGGCCACACTCGTCTTACTCACGGGTATCTCATGGAGAGGCTCCCAGCCCCTCTCTGTGAGCATTGTCAGGTTCCAGTGTCTGTTCGACATATTCTGTTGGACTGCCCACTCTATCACGAGCACGCAGAATTTACCTCCAGGCGTCTTCGCTCTGCGGCCCTTTCTTTACCTTCCCTTCTTGTAGATGGACCCTCCTTTAATCCTGACTCTCTCATTTACTTTTTGACAGAAACTGACTTACTACACAAACTCTGAAGATTATACCTCTAGCACCTCCCTCAGTCCCTTCTACCTAGATCTCTTGCTACCCTCTATCTCTGCACTATCCACCATCCTGCTGCACTCCATACCCTACTAATCATCCATCTCCCTCTTACAACCCATTCTCCCTGCATCCTGCAATAACCTGCAGCGCTGTATAACCCCTGTGGTTTAGCGCTTCTATTTGATTATAATAATAATAATCTGAGACTAGCAAGGGTGGCGAGTATAACAGAGGTTGAGTTAGTAAGGGTGGTGAGGAGTGCTAAAGGAAGACTGGAGGAATGGAGAAAGTTTATGTATTTAGTATTCCTCTTAAATGTCATGGTTAGCATTGATTATTATTATTATTACGTATAATCAAAAGGAGCGCTAAACCACAGGGGTCATACAGCGGGTTAGCATTGAGATCATAAAAAAAAATGATAATTCGATAAACATTGAGCAGGGCACAACACACTCCCAGAATTTAATTGTAGGTGGTCAGTGGAACTACATTCCATAGTTGTGTATTATGGCATATAGCTCCCAAATTTTGAGTGTAACAATGCTACAGGATGTTGTCCTAATATTTCACTCATCAGCTGATTTTTTAAAGATATACAGTGAAATACCAAGGTTTTCCTTCATTACCATTATTATTATAAAAAATGAAGCACTAAACCTACAAGGGTCATACAGCACAGCAAGGCATTGAAGGGTGCAGGGGTATTGGGTAGCAAGAGGGAGAGGGATTATTGTTAGGTTATGCAGTGCAGCGGGGCAGGGGTAGAGAATAGCAAGAGGTCCTTCATTACCAAAATTTGAACATACAGTGGTACCTCGAGTTACGATGGTCCCCAAAATCGCCCTTTTATGTAAGTTTATTTTTTTAAATGCTTTTGTAGGTACAGTGGTACCCCGACTTACGATGTTATCATTTTACGTTATTTTCGATAACAGATATTTATAACGTAAAAAATTTGACTGTGACTTACGATGTTTGCTTCGTGTAACGACATTCGTACCGGACGTGTCCACTTGGCGCCCAACTGAGCGCGCACTCCAGGGAGCGTCAGTGTGCTATTGTTTACAAGTGAGAGCCACCACCCACCCACACCCACGCATTCATACCAGTATATTGTCATTATTCCACTGTTTTTAGTGCTTGCAACTGCTAAATAAGCCACCATGGGCCCCAAGAAAGCTCCTAGTGTCAAGCCTGTGGTAAAGAATGTGCAGGGAGTGAAGCATTCATGCAGGGAGTGAAGCATTCATGCAGGGAGTGTAGCATTTATGCAGGGAGTGTAGCAGGCATGCAGGGAGTGTACAAAGATGCAGAGAGTGTAGCAGGGATGCAGGGAGTGTAGCAGGGATGCAGGGAGTGTAGCAGGCATGCAGGGAGTGTAGCAGGCATGCAGGGAGTGTAGCAGGCATGCAGGGAGTGTAGCAAAGATGCAGGGAGTGTAGCAAGGATGCAGGGAGTGTAGCAAGGATGCAGGGAGTGTAGTAGGCATGCAGGGAGTGTAGCATTCATGCAGGGAGTGTAGCATTCATGCAGGGAGTGTAGCATTCATGCAGGGAGTGTAGCATTCATGCAGGGAGTGTAACAAAGATGCAGGGGGTGTAGCAGGGATGCAGGGACTGTAGCAGGGATGCAGGGTGTGTAGCAAGGATGCAGGGATTATTATAATCAAATAGAAGCGCTAAACCACAGGGGTTATACAGCGCTGCAGGTTATTGTAGGATGCAGGGAGAGTGGGTTGTAAGAGGGAGATGGACGATTAGTGGGGTATGGAGTGCAAGATGACGGGGGATAGTGCAGGGGTGGAGGGTAGCAAGAGATCGAGGTAGAAGGGACTGAGGGAGGTGCTAGAGGTATAATCTTCAGAGTTTGTGTAGTAAGTCAGTTTCTGTCAAAAAGTCAATGAGAGAGTCAGGATTAAAGGAGGGTCCATCTGCAAGAAGGGAAGGTAAAGAAAGGGCCGCAGAGCGAAGACGTCGTTGGAGGTAAATTCTGCGTGCTCGTTGATAGAGTGGGCAGTCCAACAGGATATGCCGAACAGACACTGGAACCTGACAATGCTCACAGAGAGGGACAGGGAGCCTCTCCATGAGATACCCGTGAGTAAGACGAGTGTGGCCGATGCGAAGACGGGAGAGTAGTCTCCCAACCTCGACATTGGTGACTAGAAGAAAGGGCCCGAAACCTATAACCGGTTTAATAGAATGAAGTTTGTTATTCAGCAGGTCAGACCAGCGTTGTTGCCAACGGGTGCGAAGGTGGGTAGCAATGACCGCAAAATAGTCCGTGAAAGGAACACCTCTATATGAAACTGGAAGGTCATGTACTGCGGACCGTGCAGCAGTGTCTGCCTGTTCATTGCCCTGTACGTCAACATGACCAGGGACCCAACAAAAAACAATAAATTTATGCTTGCTAAAGATACGGCGTAACCAAAGGTGGATACGAAGAATTAGGGGGTGAGGTGTATCAATTTTACGGATAGCCTGTATAACACTAAGGGAGTCTGAAACGACCAAAGGATGCAGGGAGTGTAGCAAGGATGCAGGGAGTGTAGCAAGGATGCAGGGAGTGTAGCATTCATGCAGGGAGTGTAGCATTCATGCAGGGAGTGTAGCATTCATGCAGGGAGTGTAGCATTCATGCAGGGAGTGTAGCATTCATGCAGGGAGTGTAGCATTCATGCAGGGAGTGTAGCATTCATGCAGGGAGTGTAGCATTCATGCAGGGAGTGTAGCATTCATGCAGGGAGTGTAGCATTCATGCAGGGAGTGTAGCATTCATGCAGGGAGTGTAGCATTCATGCAGGGAGTGTAGCATTCATGCAGGGAGTGTAGCATTCATGCAGGGAGTGTAGCATTCATGCAGGGAGTGTAGCATTCATGCAGGGAGTGTAGCATTCATGCAGGGAGTGTAGCATTCATGCAGGAGTGTAGCATTCATGCAGGGAGTGTAGCATTCATGCAGGGAGTGTAGCATTCATGCAGGGAGTGTAGCATTCATGCAGGGAGTGTAGCATTCATGCAGGGAGTGTAGCATTCATGCAGGGAGTGTAGCATTCATGCAGGGAGTGTAGCATTCATGCAGGGAGTGTAGCATTCAAAGAAAAGGCCAGTAACCCCAGAAAAGAACTTGGTACTTGCAGTGTTAATGGAGGGATTCCCTTCCAAACACTACATACTACTCCACCTTCTCCCCTCCTCCCGTCCTCCACACATCAACAACTCTTCAATAAATGTAAGTGACATGTTATTGTACAATATTTACATGTGTATTTAGGTATTATTCATTAAATTGTGTATTATTTAATGTCAAAAAGTTCTAAAAAAAATATTTTATTTAACTACTTTTGGAAGTCTTGGACGGATTAAATTTATTTCCATTATTTCTTATGGGGAAAATTGATTCGTGTAACGATTGTTTCGCCTTAAAATATGCCCTCTCTGACGGATTATGTAATATCGTAAGTCAGGGTACCACTGTATATTTTTGGGGGTGTAAAAGGACTAGTTTATTTTACATTATTCCTTATGGGGATAAATTCGTTTGGTAATGGCACTTGAACAGCATTCTCGAACGAAAAAATATCGTAACTCGAGGTACTACTGTACTGCAGTTATGCAACAAAGTTGGAGGGTTTACTGAATAATATTATTATTATTATAATCAAATAGAAGCGCTAAACCACAGGGGTTATACAGCTACTGAATAATAATAATAATAAATGCATATAATATGCTATAGATTCACCTGTATTTGCTTTAATATACAGTGGTCCCTCGGTTTTCGGTCATCTCCAAACTCGAACATTTATGCAAGTGTATTTTCGTAAGTGCTTTTTGCAAGTGTATTTTTGGGGGTCTGAAATAGACTAACCTACGTGACATTATTTCTTAAGTAAATTCGTTTGGTAATGGCACTTGAGCAGCATTCTGGAAAGAATTTTCGGCAAACACCGAGGGTCCACTGTATTATTTATCTTCACAACTGCAGAGGTTGTAAAAAAGATCCATGACACTTAGTAAAGGTAAGGCAATTAATTAAACAACTTAATGGACAGGATTTAATGGATATACACAATGAAAGATTGTACTAAGAGGTAATATAAACTTCATTAAATATATTGTGACAGTATTCCAGGGTACAATGCTTACAGTGGCTTGTACTTGCCTACATGGAAGAATAAACTTGAGTACTGTTGTGTAATTCCACAGACATTTCCAGATAAAACCATTTAGTGGTTAAAATTTAACCTTTCATTAATGAACTACTAGCATATAGCAAAAGAATTTTCAAAGCCATTTACAGTACATCTAACTTACCAAAACTTAATATTCTCAGATCATTATCCAGCACATACACAGTATTTAATCACATTAATGCTGACCAAAACCTCAAAAAGTTTTACTTAGTAATTTTATATACTTGCCAAGGAGCATGCATCAATTACTGTACAGTATACATTACAGTCTCTGAACACTAAATTAACCTAGTCTGATTGTACATGTCTTTGGCTTAAATTCTATAACTTCCTTGTATCATTCTTATCAGTAACTGCCACTGAGACAGGATTAGTGCTTTGTGAATATAATAATTTACCACTAGCTCAATGCATGTCTCTGACACATGGGCTATTTTTTCTGAGCATTATGCCTGTTCTGTCTCTATCTGTACTCTTCACCCTTATATACCTACTCAGCTTTGGTATTTGCCATGTTGTCTGCAAATTCTTAGGAATAGTCAGTCTCACTGCACTGTCTGTCTGTCTGTCTGTCTGACCAATCAAAATTCATGTGACAAGCTTTTAAGATACTTGCCCCCAACTGCCAGCTACATTGTCATCTATTGCTAATACAAATCAAGTAAAAGTACTGAACCAGTAAGAGAGATTTTAAACAACCTAGTAAAATAAATTGTGTAAATAAATTTGTATATAATGACCAAATTAAATTTTGCAATAGGTACTAAATGACCCATGCAGGTTTATATCTTTTTGGAGAATACTGTATAATAATATAGTGTAACCACATGGCTTAAAATAAACATAATGGTAATTTTCAACAAGATTTAATAAAAAAATGTATCGGTGAAGTGCATGCATATGAACTTGAATTAATTTCACTTAAGGTAAATGGATATGAAATTTTTCTAATGGTCTCCAAACTCGCTCTTTTATGTAAGTTTATTTTTTTAAATGCTTTTATAAGTGTATTTTTGGGGTCTAAAAGGACTAGTCTATTT
The DNA here is from genome assembly GCA_009830355.1 of Cherax destructor. Classification (NCBI taxonomy): domain Eukaryota; kingdom Metazoa; phylum Arthropoda; class Malacostraca; order Decapoda; family Parastacidae; genus Cherax; species Cherax destructor. Next base: position 5,856 of record WNWK01053306.1, read on the forward strand.
TACATTATTCCTTATGGGGATCAATTCGTTTGGTAATGGCACTTGAACAGCATTCTGGAACGAAAAAATATCGTAAACTGGGGTACCACTGTACATGCACAAAATTTTCAGCTCAACTCTGCATATGAGGTTAAGTGGATATTCATAAACACGATGTGGAAAATATTGGGTATTTTCCCGAAAGGTTATACTCGATAACCTTTCTAATGTGAATATTCTTAATGTGTGGCTGTTGGTTCGTATTTTTCTTGAGATGAAGACAGAACCATCCCGACGGTCGCGTGGGTACGCGGAGCTGGGTCAAGCGAGGGCAGAGGGCGGGCAGTCACGTGTGGAGAGGCCTAGAGTGAAGATATCGGGGGAAGGCCTTCGGGTATGGGGCAATGGCGTCAGCCAGACCGGACTTAATGTATTACATGAAATTCGTAATATGGAGTGATAGCAAAGTGTGTGACGCGTAATTCGTGGGACATTCGGTCAGATATTCGGGCGACAATTTGGTGAAATAATGTGGTATCGAGATTTAGGCCTAAATTCGGGTTCTAGTGATACGGCGACACGACAAGATACGGTCGTAAACCCTGATTCTGGGTGGTTTTCGTAATAGAAGAGACTGGAATATACTTAATGAATATGGCGAGACGTTGAATCTAGTGAAGCAGATTTATAAATAATTGGAAGAGGAAGGTGTATCGTATGGCAGCGCGGGCAGGGACGCCATCCCAGGACCGCCATGTTGGATATGGAAGGGATGATCAACTTCATCCTCACTCATCGACTCTGAATTTCGGTATAGAGACGGTGAATGTGTATAAACTGGTGGGGCATTAAGCCATAGTGTATATAGTGTTTAAAGTTATATGTATAAACTGTAATAAAGGGAAATAGCGAGAGGAGAGGAATCGCTACTCCCGATCAACCGCATGTTAAGTAAACGCCCGGTCCCGTGGGCGTAAGAGAGATCAAGGAAATTAATCTTCTTTGACTCAGCGGGACAACCCATACCATCATCTTGACGGAAGACCTATATCTACCGAGCAAGATTACGAGATCTATCGAAGCACATCAACAAGAATGCGGCTTCCCCACCGTATGTACATTGTCTGAGTTACCATCTGGCCAGTAGGTATGTTGAGATAATGTGTGTCTGCAGTGGGAATGATAAGGGTCTCCAGTGAACACCCAGGAAGCAGATAAGGGGTGAGTGGATGTTAATTGATTGTGCTCTCTCCTCCTCCTCAATCAGTCTTATATCCTATATCTAAAACCATACAGTCCTTTAAAATTAACAATACCATAATTATTCTTATTATCTATTCAGATTTAGTTAAACTGGTCTAGAGTGTTAGTGGGTTCAGAGGATGTGAAATAATCAAAGGGAGTCATTTCAGTGACCAGGGTGACTTAAGTTCTAACATACCTCAAGGGAGTGACTACGGTAAAATTATACTAGTCGGTCATCTCCCCAGGAGATTGTTTGTTGCAAGTGGCGGTAACCCAGATAGACAATCTCTTAATTCCCCACATATGAGTAAGTTTTTTTTTAATTTTATACAAACATTGGAAGCAAATAGTGTGTGTCCTTTCCAAATTCCCTAAAACATAATTATATACACAATGCAGATAAGTATTAAAAATATTTTCAAAATTAAAGCCAAAAGATATTAACCCTTAAATGGTCCAAACGTATATATATGTTCTTACTGCTACTGCCCCGAATATTTTGATTTTTTTTTTTATAAAAATGAAGACCACATTTTTTAAAGTGTTATACGATAAAAAAAAATCTAGGGTCAGTAGTTACCGAGATATGAGGCGGAGAAGTTGACACTGGATGCTCACCTGACAGCAACAGGAGTCCTGCCGCTTGCAGAATCGTTGCCGATATACCTTTTTTTCTTGTTTTTTATTATTTTATATAATTTTTATGTTCTGATAATTACAATTTACAGTAGTTCTTGTGATTTCATAGCCATTCTGTGTTCTGACAGTAATATTAGGTACTGAAATTGTACTCAAATAATAATAATAATGATAGTGCATAATAATAATACAGTGGACCCCTGGCTAACGAACACCCCGGAAATTGTACAATTATGTAAGTATAATATTGTAAGTGCTTGTGGAAATGTATTTTTGGTGGTCTGAAATAGACTAACCTATGTGACATTATTTCTTAAGGAAGTAAATTCGTTCGGTAATGGCACTTGAGCAGGCTTCTGGAATGAATTTTGCTCGTTAGCCGGGGGTCCACTGTAATAACAATAATGATAGTGCATAATAATAATAATAATAATAATAGTGCATAATAATAAGAATAATAATAAAAATAAATAATAATAATAATAATTATAATAAATTTCCCCCCTAAGCATTATGTAAGATATATGTCACTGCCTTATCTCATCTGATCTCCACTAATGATGACTGGTGACATTTGATGAGTTTGAGGGTGGTCTTATCTCTTATCAGTCCAGTAATTACAAAAATGACATTTGATGAGCTTACACTACTTTGCTTTATTTGTTACTCAAACTTGTCTGTCTGTCTGTGTGTCATCTCCTTTCTGTCTGCTTGTCTCAGAGAGTAGCTCATGAACCAAATGGTATTACGCAGATCACAAGCACAGTATAACACTTTGTCTGGATTTTTTGAGTTATCCTAGGTAATTTACACTAGGTATAATTGTATTTACGTATGTGTTCCTGTGAGATAGAGACAGATAGAGACAAAGAGACAGATAAATACAGACAGACAGACAGATACAGAGACAGCCAATCAGGTGGCCAGCCAGCCAGCCTGCCGACATCACTTTCCACTTACAAGGGGAGTGTTAATATGACATGATATCAGTGAATCCTGGGTGTTTGCTCTAACTGGCGCTCAATTTAACTGGCGCTCAATTTAACTGGTGCTCCCACAAGGTACTAAGTGGTCCTAGATTTTTTTAATATGGCACACACCGAGTGTTAGGACCCATTCTATGCTGACTAGGCATCTCAGGCCAATCATGCCAAATTTGGAGGCATGAAAAATAAAACGTAAATATACGTTTGGGGCAGTAGTGGTAAGAACGTATATTTACGTTTGGACCGTTTAAGGGTTAATAAGATTAATCCAAATTAAACTGACCAGAAAAAATAGTAATACATGTATGGAGGATGGTATACAAGCATCCATTAATGATAGAACAAAAATTAGTCCAAAAAATTATTATTATATTTAACCCTTTGACTGTTTCGGTCGTATATATACGTCTTACGAGCCACTGTTTCAGACGTATATATACTCACAAATTCTAGCGGCTTCAAATCAAGTGGGAGAAAGCTGGTAGGCCCACATATGAGAGAATGGGTCTGTGTGGTCAGTGTGCGCTGTATAAAAAAAAAAAAAAATCCTGCAGCACGCAGTGCATAATGAGAAAAAAAAAACTGACCGTGTTTTTGGATTAAACCGCCGTCTTTGAGGTGTATTGTTGTATAGTATTTATGGTTGTATTCTCTTTTTTATGGTCTCATTTGTTAGAATGGAAACCATACTACAGAAATATAGATGATTTTGATTAGTTTCATGATGAAAACGCCCTTGAAATTGAGCTCAAAGTAGGGGAAATGTTCAATTTTTGCAAATGTTCAAGAGTAAACAAATCACGCCACACGTCCAATACACATCAATTGGCTTGTCTAATATTCTTTCACAAGTGCACTGATATTATTTATACCATTTTTACAATAATGCAATAGTCTGCATAACGGTTAATCTTCTATTTTTTGTGTGAATAAAAATAAAAATAGAAAGCAAGAGTAATATAAGAGGGTCCTAAAGACGTGACTAATGAACAGATAACATTTTATTTTAGTGCCAGGAATGTCTGCATTGTTTATTCTGGACCCTATTTTGAAATTGACAACTTTTTTATTTTGCATGAAATTGGCCAAATTGTCAATTTCTGACCACTTTATTGGGTAGTTGAAATCAGTAAATTGGTGGTTTCTTGTACTCAATCGATAGAACAAATGGAGTTCTAAAGAAATAGCTACGAGTTTGGTCGACAGGAACAATGGAATTGGCCGAAAATAGGGCTCAAAGTCGGCGAAATTGCCGATGCGTATTATTATTATAATCAAATCGAAGCGCTAAACCACAGGGGTCATACAGCGCTGCACGTTATTGCAGGATGCAGGGAGAATGGGTTGTAAGAGGGAGATGGATGATTAGTAGGGTATGGAGTGCAGCAGGACAGTGGATAGTGCAGGGATAGAGGGTAGCAAGAGATCGAGGTAGAAGGGACTGAGGGGGGTGCTAGAGGTATAATCTTCAGAGTTTGTGTAGTAAGTCAGTTTCTGTCAAAAAGTCAACGAGAGAGTCAGGATTAAAGGAGGGTCCATCAGCAAGAAGGGAAGGTAAAGAATGGGCCGCAGAGCGAAGACGCCGTTGGAGGTAAATTCTGCGTGTTCGTTGATAGTGGGGGCAGTCCAACAGAATATGTCGAACAGACACTGGAACCTGACAATGCTCACAGAGAGGGGCAGGGAGCCTCTCCATGAGATACCCGTGCATAAGACGAGTGTGGCCAATGCGAAGACGGGAGAGTGTAGTCTCCCAACCTCGATATTGGTGACAAGAAGAAGGCCAGAAACCTATACTCGGTTTAATAGAATGAAGTTTGTTATTTAAGAGGTCAGACCAGCGTTGCTGCCAATGGGTGCGAAGGTGGGTAGCAATGACCGCAAAATAGTCCGTAAAAGGAACACCTCTATATGAAACTGGAAGGTCATGTACTGCTGAACGCGCAGCAGTGTCTGCCTGTTCATTGCCCTGTATGTCAACATGACCAGGGACCCAACAAAAAACAATATCTTTGTGCTTGCTAGAGATACGGCGTAACCAAAGTTGGATACAAAGAACTAGGGGGTGAGGTGTATCAATTTTACGGATAGCCTGTAAAGCACTAAGGGAGTTTGAAACGACCACAAATGGTGATACAGGCATAGATGCAATACGGATAAGTACCACAAGAATGGCATACAATTCAGCCGTAAATATGGTAGCCGAGGGTAATAGATGCCCTTGCACGACGCTGGCCGGAAACACTGCTGCGAATCCGACGCCGTCAGACGACTTTGAACCATTGGTGTACACTGCGATGGCATGGGAATGAGAACAGAAGTGGTCTAGAGAAAAAGAGCAAGAAGCCGCCGTAGGTAGGCGGGCTTTCGCGCAAGGAAGAGGAATAGAACAGACACGGACAGCAGGAACTTCCCAAGGGGGTAGGGGAAAGGGAGATGTCACATGAACATATAGAGGTGGTAGCTGAAGGGAAGACAGGAGTGAATGTAGACGAAGAGAAAAGGGACGAAGCAAGCAGGGGCGACGAACAAATATAGAGCGTCTACTAACATCTGTAACAATCCTATACATGGAAGGATTGCGGAGGTCATGAGAGCAAACATAATAGCGAATGCAATGTGCATCACGACGATCGGACAAGGATGGAATGTTCGCTTCTACATAGAGGCTCTCAACCGGGGAAGAACGAAATGCTGGAAAGAGTAGCAGGGGAGGCCGCCGAATATATCTGGTCACCATAATCGAGGTTCGATAAAATTAGTGCATAGTGCAGGCGAAGGAGAGTTCTACGATCAGCCCCCCAATGAAAGATGTGCTAGGGTTTTAACCCTTTCAGGGTCCAAGGGGGGTCTCCGAAACTCGTTCTCAGGGTCCAAGAATTTAAAAAAAATAAAAAAATTATTTTTCTTATGAAATGATAGAGAATCTTTCCGATCATAACGCCACAAAAATTATGAAATTTGATCGAAAACTAACGGAATTATGCTTTCGCGAAGTTAGCGGCAGCCATGACACTTACGCATCGGCGATTTCGCCCACTTTGAGCCCTATTTTCGGCACATTCCAATGTTTCAGGCAACTAAAATTAGAGCTATTTCGCTAGAACTCCATTTCTTCTATCAATTGAATACAAGAAACCGCCTATTTACCTATTACAACTACCCAAAATAGTGGTCAGAAAATGGCAATTTGGCCAATTTCACACA
>WNWK01053307.1:0-11911 GCA_009830355.1 Cherax destructor
GGGTTGGATTTGAGTGGAATTGCACATGAGTAAATAAAATTATCAAAGCTTATTTTGGGTAGCATTGAAAATTAGGTTGAACAAATATTCTGTTGGTGGGATGGAATGTGAAGGACCTGCCTAGAATGGGCCAACAGGCCTGCTGCAGTGTTCCTCCTTTCTTATGTTCTTATGTTCTTAAGTTTAGATTTAGAAAGGATATAGGAAAGTATTGGTTTGGAAATAGGGTAGTTGATGAGTGGAACAGTCTGCCTAGTAGGGTTATTGAAGCTAGGACCTTGGGTAGTTTCAAATTTAGGTTGGATAAATTCATGAGTGAGAGGGGTTGGATTTGAGTGGGACTCGCGCATGAGTGGGTAGAATTGTCAAAGCTTATTTCTTGGGTAGCATTGAAAATTGGGTTGAGCAAATATTCTGTTAGTGGGACGGATTGTGAAGGACCTGCCTAGTATGGGCCAACAGGCCTGCTGCAGTGTTCCTCCTTTCTTATGTTCTTATGACTTGGGGGTGATGGTAAGCAGCAACCTTAAACCAAGACAGCAATGCCTAAGCGTACGTAATAAGGCAAATAGATTACTGGGATTTATATCAAGAAGTGTTAGCAACAGAAGTCCAGAGATTATATTACAGCTTTATACATCATTAGTAAGACCTCACCTAGATTACACAGCTCAGTTTTGGTCTCCATATTACAGAATGGACATAAATTCATTAGAAAACATTCAGCGTAGAATGACTAAATTAATACATAGAACATAAGAAAAGAGGAACACTGCAGCAGGCCTGTTGGCCCATACTAGGCAGGTCCTTCACAATCCATCCCACTAACAGAATATTTGCTCAACCCAATTTTCAAAGCTACCCAAGAAATAAGCTTTGACAATTCTACCCACTCATGCGCGAGTCCCACTAAATCCAACCCTCTCACTCATGAATTTATCCAACCTAAATTTGAAACTACCCAGGTCCTAGCTTCAATAACCCTACTAGGCAGACTGTTCCACTCATCAACTACCCTATTTCCAAACCAATACTTTCCTATATCCTTTCTAAATCTAAACTTATCTAACTTGAATCCATTATTGCGGGTTCTCTCTTGAGAGATATCCTCAAGACCTTATTTATATCCCTTTGTTATACCCATTTTCCACTTGTATACCTCGATCATGTCTCCCTCATTCTACGTCTTACAAGTGAATGTAATTTTAGGGTCTTCAATCTTTCTTCGTAAGGAAGATTTCTAATGCTATGTATTAATTTAGTCATTCTACGCTGAATGTTTTCTAACGAATTTATGTCCATTCTGTAATATGGAGACCAGAACTGAGCTGCGTAATCTAGGTGAGGCCTTACTAATGATGTATAAAGCTGTAATATAACCTCTGGACTTCTGTTGCTAACACTTCTTGATATAAATCCCAGTAATCTATTTGCCTTATTACGTACGCTTAGGCATTGCTGTCTTGGTTTAAGGTTGCTGCTTACCATCACCCCAAGTCCTTCTCGCAATCTGTATGGCTAAGTTCTACGTTATTTAACTTATAAGTGCTTGGGTTATGGACACTCCCGAGCTTCAGAACCTTGCATTTATCTACATTGAACTGCATCTGCCACTTTTCTGACCACGAATTAAGTTTGTCTAAATCTTCCTGAAGTTCTATGACATCTATGTTTGAATCAATTATCCTACCTATCTTCGTGTCGTCGGCGAATTTGCTCATATCACTAGTAATTCCCTCATCAAGGTCATTGATATATATTATAAATAACAATGGGCCTAAGACTGATCCCTGTGGAACACCACTTGTTACAAGTCCCCATTCGGATTTAACCCCATTTATGCACACTCTCTGCTTCCTATTGGTGAGCCATGACTCGATCCATGACAGCACTTTTCCCCCAATGCCATGAGCTGCCACTTTCTTTAACAGTCTCTGGTGCGGTACTCTATCAAAAGCCTTACTAAAGTCTAAATAAACAATATCGAATTCTTTATCGTGATCAACAGCCTCAAAAGCTTTACTGAAGAAGGTTAATAAATTAGATAGGCAGGAACGGCCCCTCGTGAATCCATGCTGGGTATCATTAATCAAATTATGGTTATCTAGATGGCTTCTAATAATATCAGCTATAATTGACTCTAGTAATTTGCCTACAATTGAGGTCAGGCTTATTGGGCGGTAGTTTGACGGTAGTGACTTGTCCCCTGCTTTAAAAATAGGAATTACATTAGCCATCTTCCACATATCAGACACTACACCTGTTTGAAGAGATAAATTAAAAATGTTAGATATTGGTTCACAGAGTTCCATTTTGCATTCCTTAAGAACCCTTGCAAAAAGCTCATCAGGACCCGGCGATTTATTTTGTTTCAGTCGGTCCAGCTGTTTCATAGCATTAGAAATCTTCCTTACGAAGAAAGATTGAAGACCCTTAAATTACATTCACTTGTAAGACGTAGAATGAGGGGAGACATGATCGAGGTATACAAGTGGAAAATGGGTATTAACAAAGGGGATATAAATAAGGTCTTGAGGATATCTCTCCAAGAGAGAACCCGCAATAATGGATTCAAGTTAGATAAGTTTATATTTAGAAAGGATATAGGAAAGTATTGGTTTGGAAATAGGGTAGTTGATGAGTGGAACAGTCTGCCTAGTAGGGTTATTGAAGCTAGGACTTTGGGTAGTTTCAAATTTAGGTTGGATAAATTCATGAGTGAGAGGGGTTGGATTTGAGTGGGACTCGCGCATGAGTGGGTAGAATTGTCAAAGCTTATTTCTTGGGTAGCATTGAAAATTGGGTTGAGCAAATATTCTGGTAGTGGGACGGATTGTGAAGGACCTGCCTAGTATGGGCCAACAGGCCTGCTGCAGTGTTCCTCCTTTCTTATGTTCTTATGACTCGCAAATGAGTGCTACCCAAGAAATAATTCTTGGGTAGCATTGAAAATTGGATTGAGCAAGTGTTCTGTTAGTGGGACGGATTGTGAAGGACTTGCCTAGTATGGGCCAACAGGCCTGCTGCAGTGTTCCTCCTTTCTTATGTTCTTAAAAGATCCATCATGCAACTGGATCTGGAGAACTGCACCTCTGTCGAGGAGGACGCCTGTTGAGTATCTTTGTTTTGTCAGTAGAGATAATCAACCCCAGGTGTACTCACCTAGTTGTGATTGCAGGGGTCGAGTCACAGCTCCTGGACCCACCTCTTCACTGGTAGCTACTAGGTCACTTTCCCTGCTCCATGAGCTTTATAATACCTCTTAAAGTTATGTATGGATCCTGCCTTCACTACATCCCTTCCCAGACTATTCCACTTCCTGACAACTCTGTGACTGAAGAAACTCTTCTTAACATCCCTGTGATTCATCTGAGTCTTCAACTTCCAACTGTGACCCCTTGTTGCTGTGTCCCATCTCTGGAACATCCTGTCTCTGTCCACCTTGAACATGTACTCATTGGAGCGGAGGAGAGAGAGATACATGATAATATATACCAGGAAAGTACTTGAGGGCCTGGTCCCAAATCTGCACACTGCCATAACAACATACTGGAGTGAGAGATATGATAGGAAGTGTAAAATAAACCCAGTGAGGAGCAGGGGTGCGGTGGGGACAATACGGGAGCAATGTATTAACATCCGGGGTCCCAGACTATTCAACATCTTACCAGAAGATATCCGAAACACGGCTGGAACCAGTGTAGAAGCCTTCAAGAGGAAACTGGACAAGTATCTTCACCGGGTGCCAGATCAACCAGGCTGTGGTGGATATGTGGGGCAACGGGCCTCCAGCAGCAACAGCCTGGTTGACCAGGCAAGCACCAGACGAGCCTGGCCCATGGCCGGGCTCAGAGAGTAGATAAACTCTCGAAACTCTTTAAAGGTATACCTTGCCAATTCCTCTCAGCATTTTATATGTCGTTATCATATCCCCCCTATCTCTCCTGTCCTCCAGTGTCGTCAGGTCGATTTTTCTTAACCTCTCCTCGTAGGACATGCCCCTTAGCTCCAGGACTAGTCTTGTTGCAAACCTTTGCACTTTCTCTAATTTCGTGCTTGACCAGGTGTGGGTTCCAAACTGGTGCTGCATACTCCAGTATGGGCCTGACGTACACGGTGTACAGAGTCTTGAACAATTCCTTACTGAGGTATCGGAACGCTATTCTCAGGTTTGCCAGGCGCCCATATGCTGCAGCAGTTATCTGGTTGATGTGCGCCTCAGGAGATGTGCTTCTTATTTACTCATCCCAAGATCCTTTTCCTTGAGTGAGGTTTGCAGTCTTTGGCCACCTAGCCTATACTCTGTCTGTGGTCTTATTTGCCCTTCCCCGGTCTTCATGACATTGCATTTGGCGGGATTGAATTCAAGGAGCCAGTTGCTGGACCAGGCTTGCAAGTAAGTAAGTTTATTCAGGTATACACAAATACAGTTACATAGATTATCATACATAGCAGCATATGTGTAGAGAACCTAGGATAACCCAAAAAGTCAGACAGAGTGACTTATTTCGATTGGGGTCCTTTTAATACCTTAATATTATACATTGTAGGAGATACATGTATATGTTATTATACTATAAAGGATATATACTAGGAATAAGGTAAAAAGAGTTATTTACATTTACATGTGTGTTAGCTAAAAAAATAGAAAATCATTCTTCTCCCTTTCTGTTGCTACATTCATTAGGTACCTTTTGGCTCTCTTCTTGAACTGGCTCATGCTATGACTGGCTTTGACATGTGCAGGCAGTCTGTTCCATTCCTTTATTGCTGTACAATAAAAGGTGTTTGAAGCCTGGCCACTGACTGTGGGTACTACAAAGTTGTGCTCTCTCCCCCTAGTACTATGACTGCTTTGGTTCCCAGCCTTGACAAAATTGGCAGCAAGATATTCTGGACTGTTTGTGAGCAATTTTATAAACTTGATTTAACTTAAGTTGTTTTAATCTGTCATCAATATTCAGCATATCCAATTGTTGTAATTCATCCTGGCCTACATTGTTCTCTTGGACCCAGGTCCAGGATGAATCTTACCATTTTGTTCTGGGTGATTTGCAGTTTATCTTTCAGTTTTTTGTCAAGACAGAGTACCATGAAGAGCAAGCGTAGTCCATATGACATTGTATAAGGGCTAGACATAGGGTCCTGTGAGCCTCAGTAGGTAGACACTGTGCTTGTCTGTAGAGGAACTTCAGTCTGGCATTCGCTTTCTTTGCTACACTGTTCCCTATCAATTCTCCTGACATGCATGGGTCAAAGGGGATTCCCAGATATTTTACTGAGGAAACTGAGGTGATGGATTTCCCATTGCACCGGATATTAAAATAATTTACCCTTCTCAGTTTATATTTCGTGCCAAAGAGTATGGCTTCTGTTTTCCCGAGGTGTAACGATAGTTTGTTGTCTACTAACCATTTGCTGCAGGACTCCAGTTCTAGTGTTAATACATTAGCTATATCTTGTGGGTCTTTACCTGACATTAACAGAGCACTGTCATCCGCATACAGTAGGAGTTTGCACTTGACACTGATGGGCATGTCATTTACATAACACAGGAATAATAAGGGACCCAGAATACTACCTTGGGGAACTTCACTTGCTATCGGCAGTGGTTCTGATTCTGTTTTGTTGATTTTCACAATGTTTCCTGTTGCTAAGATAGGACTTAAACCAGTCTATGGAACCTATGCCGATAGCTTGAAGTATCTTACATAATATATTGTGGTTGACAGTATCGAAGGCCTTTTGCAAGTCTAAAGTTACCATTCCTATGAGGTTCCCTATAGACATTTCAGTTCTCATGTAATCCATTAGATTAATTAGGGAGGTGTCGGTTGAGTAAGAGCTCCTAAAGCCTGATTGGTAACTATGAAAAATGTTGTCGTCACTAAGATACTTAACAACTTGACAGTACACCGCCCTCTCTAGAATTTTGGATATTACACTGAGTATACTAATAGACCTATAGTTGCTGACATCAGACCTACTACTTTTCTTGAAGATAGGAGTAACTCTGGCCTCCTTGAACCCCCTCTGGCACTGTATTAGTGGTGATGGACAAATTTATTATGTGAGCAATAGGGATTGTCAGTTCAGAGGCACCATCTTTTAGGAACTTAGACGGGATGTTATCTGGGCCGGTGCTCTTAGTTGGGTTTAACCTGCTTAGTTCTTTTTGCACGAAGTCATGAGATACCCTTACTAGTTGACAACTGTTTGGAGTTACTCCTTTATTGGTATAGTATGTTTTAAACTTATCAGTCTGTGTGAAAGGTATTTGATGCAGTTGGTATTGCACCCCTTGAACTGGGCCTCAATGTATATACTGTATATTTCCATTTTCTATAATTTTATATTGCAAATATTCTCGATTATAGCTAAATCGTTAATATTTTGCTTTATATTATTATTAGACTATTATTTAACTTAGCTCTATTTATTAGGTAGGATGTTATATTTTGTTGTGTTCGAGAGTGTGTAGTAACTGCCTTGGTGTTGGCAAACGACTGTTACGCTGCCGGCGTCTAGTTGCTGGGAGGGGTCAGTCTCTGAACACACCTGAGCTGGGTGGTTGTTCCTCCTTCCTCTCTCTCTCTGGCCTGCTGCCCTTCGTCGAGTCAACTCCTCACTCTTGTTGTTCTCGACATTAGATTCTGTTGGGTAGAGTATGTATTTGTTGGTGAGGCGAATCATACTTCTCAGAACTCTGTGTAACTCTGTTCACAGAGAATAGACTAGACAGTGATTTTTCGACGTTTTTCTGGGTTGTGTGTCACTTTGACACTGATAACTCAGGTCTCAAGCTATAGCTCTGGACCTACTTCGATAAGGCATCTGTGCACCGCCACAGTTTGGGATTGTTTATGCTGAACCTAGTTTCAGTAGAAAGGGAGTTTTATGACTGTTTGGGAGGATCTACTGATGGTCCCCAGTTAGGGTCGTTTTTCTATCTCCTTGTTCCTGATGCTGTGTTGCTGTTGCCTGTTATAGTGCTGTTCTGCGAAGTGGTCATTTTACTAGACAATCAAGCTGTTCGGGTTGTCAATTTGTTAGTACAGCTAGCTTATGAGAAGTTGTTCTGTCGTACACTGGTTGAGTCGAGTCATAGTTACCGGGAGCACACTCGTACACACATTTATTATTATTTGCATATATTATTGTTATTATTGACATTGTACCTGATGGTACTTGAGTCATTGAGTCATTTATATATATGTGCCCTCAGCACAGACTTGTATATGAGAGCAGTGTAGGAGCTACCCTCCTAATTATCCTAATTGATATCTTAATTAATATCTTTATATTTGATTTACTTTGCTACCCTAGATTTTCTCACTTTGATAATAAATCTTTTAAATCATTTACTTTGGTTAGTATCCTATCAGTTGCAATCCCCTTAATCTATATAATATGTCGGATAACTGAACCAGGATACTGACTTTGTTGCAAAAGCCCAGTAACAGGCTGGATGCTAGAAGGGCTTTCCTTTCTAGTGTTCACTGGAGATATCTATTGTTAATAGATATCGTGTCATTTGTAACAGTTGGTAGCTTACTTACTAATGTTGATGCGACAGTTGTGTAGTACGAATTAAAACAATTTGCCACTTTAGTTGTTTCGTGGCATACCTTGTTTATGGCTATACCCCAACTGTTTGAGTTGTTGCTATTGCTTTCTAGGGTTATTCTTGTACTCTTTGATTTTTGAGCAATAGTGCCTTGTCTTTGCGCCTTTTATAAGCCTCTGCACTCTGTTCCCCACCCTTTGGAATTCATTTAGTGCTGCAATATCCTGTCTGTTTGCCTTAAATGTTTTTATCAACTGGTCTCTGAATTTCATATTATCTAATATCTCAGTAGTCATCCAGGGTTCAATTCTTTGTTGAATCCTAACCTCTTTAACTGGTGCAATATTATCAAGGATGGCAGTGAACATTGTTTTGAATTTTTCCCAGGCATCATTTATGTCCGTGCAACTTGTTATCACCGACCAGTCACAGTTGTGTAGCATATTTACCAGTGTTTCTTTACTGTAGTTTCTAGTTGACCTAATTTTTATTGTCCTGTGTAGACCTATCTGTTCCCTAGTGATTTTCCTGGTACAGTAAATGATGAAATGATCACTAAGACCTGTGGTAATAATGCCTGACTGACTAATGTTCTCAGAGCGGTTACAAAGTACAGTGGTCCCTCGGTTTTCGCCGAAAATTCGCTCCAGAATGCTGCTCAAGTGCCATTACCGAATGAATTTACTTCCTTAAGAAATAATGTCATGTAGGTTAGTCTATTTCAGACCCCCAAAAATACACTTGCAACAGCACTTACGAAAATACACTTACATAAATGTTCGAGTTTGGAGATGCATGAAAACCGAGGGACCACTGTATGTGGTCAATTAGGGTGGCTGAGAACTGTGTGATCTGGGTTGGTGTATTAATTAGTTGAGTGTAACTATTTAAATCCAGAATTTGCTTATACCTTTTACATAGCCCGTTATTTTGCTGTTGAAAATAGATATTGAAGTCTCCTAGCATTACTGTCTCGTCATTGTTATCAAGTCCGGACAAGACTCTCGAAAAGTCCTCTAAGAACTGGTCATGGGTGGGAGGACGGTAACTAGTTCCTACTAAGATGGGTTTGGTCTTGGGAAGCAACACTTCAAACCATAGAATCTCCAGTTTATTGTCATTTAGATTGGGTCTTGGATTATAGGCTAATTCGTTCCTTATGTAGGCACATACCCCACCACCTTTTCTTTTCCTATCTAAGCGTTTTATATTGTAACCTTCTATTTTGACCTCTTCGTCTGTCACCGTATCATCCAACCAGGATTCCGAGATGGATATAACTGCCGCTCTAGTTCTGTTAGCTAGAATCCTAATCTCTGCCAATTTTGGAAGAAGTGATCTTGCTTTGACATGAATAAAGTGAAGGCCTGTTTTCATAAACAATCATAATCATCAAATATGGTAAGGGGTCATTAACATTAAAAATAGGTAAATCAATGTCATATTGCAAAAGGGTAACTGTGCCAAAGTGCATTTGTTACAAATAAAATGAAATCTGGCACCATTACCATAATCGAATACACATCCATTATGCACCCACCCCTTACACATTTACATACGGTGAGCTTACTGTTCTTCTTTGGCACTTAGGTACAGTGAATACATAGGTCTGGTGGTGTCTGAAGATATTAAGAGTGGCTCTATTCTCTCACATTGACCTATCTGTGTATTACAAATATAGTTAAGGTTATGAATACTTGTTACTAGACCGTCATTACCACCGTGACTTATTTGTCTGTTTTGCACCTGTACCATAGTTCGAGGTCCTGGATTAGTATGGATATCACCCAATAGCCCACTATAAAAGGTGTGCGCCACTGTTTTTGTTTGGATATATGGTGTTGCCATACCTTGCGCGATAGTGGCACTTTCATTTCAGGTAGGATGGCCAATGTTGGGCTTTCACTTTCCAGGGAGCTATCACCCCATTCACCCTTTTCCAGTCCCCATGACTGATTTCTTTCTTCAGGGAAATGCAATATAATGATAAATATAATTATGGCAGCCTGGACCCCTCTTACGCCAGCCATGGTTATTCTTCACTCTATCACTTCATAACAAAAATTAGTTTTCTTTTCTTTACTTTTTTTTAAAAAAGAAACCACTGATCCTATTAGACACCTAGCAATGCCTAGTAGCTACTCTAGAAATCACCACTGATTACTAGTAAATTTTCTGTTATCACATACCCCATTATCCCTTACTTCAGAAACCCCTTCACTCCTCACTTCACAGTCCAATTTCCCCTATCACACTTCTATCTCATTTCCATCCTGGCAGGGTGAAAATAAGTTTTAATCAATGGTGATGTCTGTCCAAAGCCCCATCAATCCCATTTAGCCGACAAAAATGTTCTTGAAGGGATAAAAGTAGGCACTGAATTTCTGCTTCAGGTACATAAACACTTCCCGGATTTTGTATAGAAGGTCATATCTGTTGGGCATATTCCTGTCTGAGAAGTGAAACATTCGTAGCAACAGAATGAATCTGTTGCAGGCACGGAAGATAGGAGTACTGATAAAGTTGTCTGTGGACCAGTAGTTACGTATATATGTGGTATAAGCATGACAGTGGCAAGGAATAAATACATTTCAGCCACTGTTGTAAATTTAAACATGCGCAGCCGTGTCGATTCCTCAACCTTTGCTGTGTTGTCCATGATATAGCGGTAATAATTGTTCATCTGGGTCACTATCAAGTTCATTATAGGCTCGTGAAAGTATAACTGGAAAAAGTCTAACTCTGTAGACTCATTTGTTATGGGACATTCTGGCAGGATGCCACTTCCACTCACATCAAAATCAAAAGGCTGTGGCACGAATACACTTTGTGTCCAGTTTCAATCACGGTCACATGGTGCAGAGTGGACTTGTGGCATGGGGCATGGGGGAGCAGGTGGGGGGACAGGAGTGGAGGCAGCACATGGCTGAGGGGGTGCCGGGCGGTCCTTTGTCTGTCCACCCACCGCGCCATGTGCTCCAGGCACCGTGCCTCCCACCACTTCTTCCTCCATCCCCGCATATTCACCTTCATGATCACTATCACTATCAGTGGCTGGGGTTTTGGATTGTGACCTGCCACGACCCTTGGCAACTGCATATGGCACACTGCCTGAACGTAGGCCAAGATACCTAAAAGTACGCTTCACAGGTGAATAATGAACATCACTATCACTAGACGAATCATCCAATGGCATAAAATCAATCTCTCGTCACTTACATCACTTTCACTAAAACACCGGGAAAATGATAGTTTCCTCTGCGTAGTTGCCTATGGGTAACACTCGCCTCTCCAGAGGTGCTTGGCCCAGGGTCTTGTGTGGCCACACTGGCCACCCCAGAAGTGCTTGGCCTAAGGTCTGGTGTGGCCACACTGGCTACCCCAGAGGTGATGGGCTGAGGGTCATCTGAGGGTTTTCGTCGATATTTTTACTAATTCCTTGATTATTAGTGGCCACATCAGTGTCAAATCCACTAATCTCACGTTGTATATCACTTTTCTCGAATAGTAGTGTGTTAATACGACGAGGCATGAGTGAATCACGAGGATGTGCCATGATGTTGACTCAAGATGGAGCTGAATGTAGCTGGTGCTAATGCGGTACCCAGGCGTCCAGGATTTTTTTTAAACCCCACTGTGTGTGCAGACTCATTTTCTCATGCCTGGGCGACTCAGGCCTATCGCGCTAATTTTGAAGGAATGAAAAATAAAATGTAAATATACTTTGGGGCAGTAGCGGTAAGATCGTATATATACGTTTGGACCGTTTAAGGGTTAAAATCGTGTCATTATGATTTCGTGAGTCAGACCAGTTCAAAGACCTACTACCTCAACATACTTCACCACAGACAACCATCTAACATGGCAGGCACAAAGGCGACCCTTCCATGGGTGGCCCAGAAGATCCCTATGAAAAGTTATATGATGGTGACAACAGTTGGTATGGGAGTTGACACAGTTACTTTTTTCTGACGATACTGTGCTTATGGAAGATTCTAAAGAAAAGTTGCAAAGGTTAGTGGATGAGTTTGGGAGGGTGTGTAAAGGTAGAAAGTTGAAAGTGGACATAGATAAGAGTAAGGTGATGAGGGTATCAAATGATTTAGATAAAGAAAATTGAATATCACATTGGAGGGAGAGAGTATGGAAGAAGTGAATGTTTCCAAATATTATGGAGTTGACTTGTCAGCGGGTGGGCTTATGAAGGATGAGGGTTTAAACCCTAGAATTGATGAAGGAAAAAAAGGGGGTGGTGCGTTGAGGTATCTGTGAGACAAAAACGTTATCCATGGAGGCAAAGAAGGGAATGTACGGGAAAATAGTGGTACCCCTCATATGGGTGTG
>WNWK01053308.1:0-11911 GCA_009830355.1 Cherax destructor
ATATGTGAATGACATGACGGACGGGATAGACTCAGAAGTGTCTCTGTTCGCAGATGATGTGAAATTAATGAGGAGAATCACATCGGTTGAAGACCAAGCAGGACTTCAAAGAGACCTGGACAAGCTTGACATCTGGTCTAGCAACTGGCTTCTCGAATTTAA
Source organism: Cherax destructor (assembly GCA_009830355.1). Classification (NCBI taxonomy): domain Eukaryota; kingdom Metazoa; phylum Arthropoda; class Malacostraca; order Decapoda; family Parastacidae; genus Cherax; species Cherax destructor. The sequence goes on from WNWK01053308.1 coordinate 163, forward strand.
CCCCACCAAATGCAAAGTCATGAAGATCGGAGAAGGGCAAAGAAGACCGCTGACAGAGTACAGGCTAGGTGGACAAAGGCTACAAATCTCATCAAAGGAGAAAGACCTTGGGGTGAGTATAACGCCAAGCACGTCTCCGGAAACACACATCAACCAGATAACTGCGGCATCATATAGGCGACTTGCAAACCTAAGATTAGCGTTCCGTTACCTTAACAAGGAATCGTTCAAGACACTGTACACCGTGTACGTCAGGCCCATACTAGAGTATGAAGCACCAGTCTGGAACCCACACCTGGTCAAGCATGTCAAGAAATTAGAGAAAGTGCAAAGGTTTGCGACAAGGCTAGTTCCACAACTCAGGGGACTGCCCTATGAAGAAAGGTTGAGGGAAATAGGACTAACAACACTGGAGGACAGAAGGGTTAGAGGAGACATGATAACGACATGCAAAATACTGCGGGGAATTGACAAGGTAGATAGTGACAAGGATGTTCCAGAGAGGGAACACAGAAACAAGGGGACGGGGCCAGGAGCTGAGTCTCGACCCCTGCAACCACAATTAGGTTAGTACAACTGGAACCTGAAGACTCAGATGAGTCAAAGGGATGTTAGGAAGCACTTCTTCAGCCATAGAGTAGTTAGGAAGTGGAATAGTCTAGCGAACGATATAGTGGAGGCGGGAACTATACATAGTTTTAAGACAAGGTATGATAAAGCTCTTGGAGCAGGGAGAGCAGAGACCCAGTAGCGGACAGCGAAGAGGCGGGGCCAGGAGCTGAGTCTCGACCCCTGCAACCACAATTAGGTGAGTACAATTAGGTGAGTACACACACACACACATACACACACACGCACACACACACACTCCCTGATAGAGGGAGCAGAGGCACTGTATGTTCCACTAACAACAATCATCAACACATCTATTGTAACAGGGCAACTACCTAAGGTGTGGAAGACAGCAAATGTAGTCTCAGTTTTTAATAAAGGAGAGACACAGGCAGCGTTATACTACAGACCAGTGTCACTGACTTGTTTAGCATATAAAGTCATGGAGAAGATTATCAGAAGAAAAGTGGTCAAGAAAGGAATGAGCTTATACGATAACCAGCAAGGTTTCAGAGAGGGAAAATCGTATGTCACGAACCTACTGCAGTGACTCACGAAATCGTAATGACACGATTGCAAACAAACCATACCCCGGTTGGGTTTCGAACCCGCGATCAGAGAGTCTAAAAACTCCAGACCGTCGCGTAAGCCACTGGGCCAGCTAGCTTCAATAATATTCATCCAACTAGGTATATTTCTACACCATAGGAAGGTTAGCATAGGCACCAGTATCCACAAATGTAAGTTTTTACAGACGAATCTCCCGCTAGCATGGCCGTGACGAACGGCCCAAATCATGAAGATTGGGGAAGGTCAAAGACGACTGTTGACGGAGTACATGCTAGGGGGGTCAAAGGCTGCAAACCTCACTCAAGGAAAAGAATCTCGGAGTGAATATAATACCGAGCACAGCTCCTGAGGTGCACATCAACCTAATAACTGCAGTAGCTTATGAGCGCCTTGGAAACCTACGAATAGCATGTCGACACCTAAGTAAGGAGTCATTCAAGACACGATATACCGTGTACATCAGGCCTATATTGGAGTTTGTAGAACCAGTATGGAACCCACACATGGTCAAGCACGTCAAGAAATTAGAAAAAGTGCAAAGGTTGGCAACAAGACTAGTCCCGGAGCTAAGGAGTATGTCCTATGAGGAGAGGTTAAGGGAAATCAACCTTACGACACTATATGACAAGAGAGATAGGGGGGGGATATGATAAAAACATAAAATAATGAGAGGAATTGACAAGTTGGGGGGACAGAGTATTTCACAGATGGGACACAGCAACAATGGTCACAACTTGAAGTTGATAACTCATATGAGTTACAGGGATGTTAGGAAGCATTTTTTCAGTCATATAGCCGTCAGGAAGTGGAGAAATCTGGAGAGTGATGTAGTGGAGGTAGCTGTAAGAAGAGATAAAATAAAGCTCTTGGAGCAGGGAGAGAGTGGACCTAGTAGCGACCAGCAAAGAGGCTGGGCTAGGTGCTGTGACTCTACCCCTGTAACCACAAATAGGTGAGTACAACTAGGTGAGTGCACATACACACAAACACACACACACACACAATCAGAAAAAAATGTGATAGTTTAATTTGCAATTTGACTAAGAAGAAAGAAGAAACTTATTCTCCTGAAGAATGTGACTGACACATCACCATAGGTTTTAAAGTTTTTCTTTGATAATAGTTAAGCAGTGTATTCCTAAATAAACTGACACAGACAGTAAGTTCTGCAAAAGTACTTTCTCAAAGAATAATGATACACGATACACGTTCAAAGAGTTGTCGGTGGAAACGAACATGAAATCCACTGCAGAACTTTGAAAAGAAGGTAGGTGGGTAGACAACGGCATAAGATGACAAGTGGGAATAAAGACATTGGTAGCTAAAGATCCTTTTAACATAACGTTTCGCCCAAGGCTGGGCTTTATCAAGTAATTTATCAAGTATGTACTTGATAAAGCCCAGATAATATAACATACCAAGAGTCATTATTTAATAAAGACAGTTTTTTTTACTAAGATCTCAATTACTGATTTGGCCCACTTGTTCTATGGATGTAAAGCAGATGCAAGAAGCACCCTAGTAGCATGCTGTCACTCTTGCCTGTTGACCCATTTGTCTTAAGATAATGTGTATGGCTACAGGTTGGTGTACACGGCTGCCACAATGACAGAGGTATTCCGCTATAGAGGCTCGGCGCCATTAACTGTACCTCACAAAGCTCTCCGAGATACCAAGCTGCAGGTTAGTGCCTCGACCTCTCCTCGCTCACCTTTATGACGTTCTCAAATTGTGTACAATCGTAATTAAACTATGTTAAAACTAATATAAGAAAATTATGCTTAAATTTACTTCACAATAACTTTACTATGCCTCTCAGTGACCACTTGACCTCTGTTACCACTTTTCCTGTCAGTGACGTCTTGGTCTCTCAGTGATTACTTTGCCTCTCAAAGACCAGTTGAGCTCTCAGTTACCAGATGACCTCTCAGTGACAACTTGGCCTCTCAATGACTACTTCGAATCTCAGTGACCACTTGATCTCTCAATTACGACTTGAACTCTAAGTGACCTCTCAGTTACGGCTTGACAAGCGATACATGAACACAGAGCGTATATATATACTCTCAAAGTGAGGTGTAATACTAGTGGTGGTAGAAGTAGTAGTGATATAAGTAGTAGTAGTAGTAGTAGTAATACAATAAGGTAGAACAATCAAATTACACATGAGTAAAAGGTGATAAAACAAATACTTGGGTAGTATAACAATAGGTTACACAAATATTTCTGCTGGAGGTTGGAATAGAGAAGGCCTGTAGGAGTGTTCCGCATCTACGATGTGCTTGTGTAGAATTAGCAGGAGAGACTATGTGATGGTATGGTTAACTATTTTCAGGAGGATTCTTGCTAAGACTTCAGAGGTGGTGAAGCTGCCTTTGTTTTGTTTAATTGTGTTAGAAACAGCGATAAGTGCTGATTCAAGGCACTTGCGTCTACGGAAATTAGTTTCTTTAATTACTAGTCGGGCGTCTTTGAATTTCATAAGATGATTGTTGGAATTTCGGTGTTGTACGCAGGCGTTGTTCAGGTTATCGTTCCTGCATGCATTAATGTGTTCATTGAGGCGTGTTTCGAGGTTTCTTGCTGTTTCTCCTACATAAATTCTGTCGCAACCTCCACAGGGTATAGTGTAGACCCCTGCGTTGACTGGTTCATGGTGCTTGGATTTTGTCCTGGTTAGATCCTTTATAGAAGTACTGGAAGCGATGGCGACTCTAATGTTAGCATGTGCAAATACTTTAGAAATGTTGGATGCAACCTGGCTGTTGGGAAGAATTATAACTTTGTTTGGAGTGGTGTTGACGCGTGGAGAATTAATGATCTGAAGAGCTCTTTTCTTGCAATCTTTGATGAAAAAGGAAGGAAAATGTAAATCAGTGAAGGTTTGGTGAATGTATGTACATTCCTCGTCAAGAAACTCAGGGCTACAAATTCGGTAAGCTCTTAGGAAGAATCCGATGATGATGCCTCTTTTGGTCTTAGTATCTTGACTGGAATAGAAGTGTGTGAGATCATTTTTATTTTTAGGTTTCCGGTAAACTTGAAATCTTAGGTTGTTATCTACTTTGTAGATGAGGACGTCTAGAAAGAGTAGCTTGTCATTGGACTCTTCTTGATTGTTCTACCTTATTGTATTACTACTTATTTGATTGTTCTACCTTATTGTATTACTACTACTACTACTACTTATATCACTACTACTTCTACCACCACTAGTATTACACCTCACTTTGAGAGTATATATATACGCTCTGTGTCCATGTATCGCTTGTAACGGCTTGAAAATACTGTCTCCACCGTGACCTTACTCTGCCTACAATAATCTTCAACTAATAAGAACATAAGAAAGAAGGAACACTGCAGCAGGCCTACTGGCCCATGCGAGGCAGGTCCAAGTCTCCCACCGGCTTAAGCCAATGCCCCGACCCATCCAGGTCAGGTTACATTCACTTAGGAAAGGAGCACGGCATCTGACCTAGTAGCACAAGCTAGTCAGAACCAACTCACACCCACCCGCACCCACTCATATATTTAAAACTACACAACGTTTTAGCCTCTATAACTGTACTCGGGAGTTTGTTCCACTCATCGACAACTCTATTACCAAACCAATGCTTTCCTATATCCTTCCTGAATCTGAATTTATCCAACTTAAAGCCATTGATGCGAGTCCTGTCAATACTAGATATTTTTAGCACGCTATTTACATCCCCTTTATTTATTCCTGTTTTCCATTTATACACCTCAATCATATCCCCCCTAATTCTATGCCTTTCTAGAGAGTGCAGATTCAGGGCCCTCAGTCTATCCTCATAGGCAAGATTTCTGATACATGGGATCAACTTAGTCATCCTCCTTTGTACGTTTTCCAGAGCATTTATATCCATTCTGTAATACGGTGACCAAAACTGTGCAGCATAATCTAGATGAGGCCTAACCAAGGATATATAGAGTTGAAGAACAACCTGAGGACTCCTATTATTTATGCTTCTTGATATGAAGTCAAGGATTCTGTTCGCTTTATTGCGAACACTTATGCACTGCTGTCTTGGTTTTAGATTACTGCTAACCAGAACTCCTAAATCCTTTTCGCAATCAGTAGTATTAAGATCTACATTATTTAGTTTATATGTGGCATGGTTATTGTCCTGTCCAATATTTAGAACTTTGCATTTATCTATATTAAACGGCATCTGCCACTTCTCCGACCACTGCATCAGTCTATTCAAATCTTCCTGGAGTGCTCTAATGTCCTCATTTGAATGAATTGAACGGCCTATTTTGGTGTCATCGGCATGGTGTCATCGTTTATGTAGATTGTGAACAACAAGGGGCCCAATACCGACCCCTGTGGAACACCGGTCGTGACGCTTCCCCACTCTGATATCTCTCCATTTATGCAAACTCTCTGCTGCCTATTTGTCAACCATGCCTCTATCCAGGAAAAAATTTCTCCTATTCCGTGTGCCTTAATTTTCCTCAATAGTCTCTGATGTGGGACTCTATCAAAAGCCTTACTGAAGTCCATATACACAATATCATATTCATTACCATGATCTACCTCCTCAAACACCTTAGTGAAAAAAGTTATTAAATTTGTAAGGCAGGAACGCCCTCTTGTAAAACCGTGCTGAGATTCGTTGATTAATTTATGCTTTTCAAGATGGCTGCGAATTGCCTCGGCAATTATTGATTCCATAAATTTTCCCACTATGGAAGTTAGGCTTATTGGTCTATAGTTCGAAGCTAAGGACCTGTCACCTGCTTTGAAAATAGGTATTACCAGTTTGCAGTGATATGTTGAAAATATTAGCCAACGGTTTGCTAAGCTCCTCTTTACATTCCTTTAGAACCCTTGCATACAGTTCATCAGGGCCTGGGGATTTGTTAGGTTTTAATTTATCTATTTGTCTAAGGACCATGTCACTTGTGACCCTAATCGTGCATAGTTTACTATCGTCCTGTTCTACATAATTTATTATTTCTGGAATATCGCTAGTATCTTCCTGTGTAAAAACTGAGAGGAAGTAAGTGTTAAAAATTCTACACATTTCCTTATCACTGACGGTGAGCTGACCTGAGTAACTTTTGAGTGGGCCTATCTTGTCCCTAATCTTACTTCTGTATACCTGAAAAAATCCCTTTGGGTTAGTCTTCGATTCTCTTGCAACTTTAACCTCATAGTGATTTCACCGAAGAATGCTGTGCTAGTATACAATAACATCTTGATGTAACTACACATCTGATATCATTGTGATTATTCCCAGGGCTTCAGGATCCCAGCTGGGACGGTAGTGATGAACAACTTGTACAGCGTCCACATGGACCCAGGCTACTGGAGTGACCCGGAAACCTTCCGCCCAGAACGTTTCATCAATCCTGATGGTACAGTTCGTAAGGACGAGCGTGTCATTCCCTTCGGCAAAGGTGATTCTTGTAATGAAAAAAATGTCTTTTTGTTTTCCAGATGTTACGTTTTTGTTGCATATATTAAACTTTTGTTGGCAAATTAGACGCTCGCTTTGCAAATATAAAACTTGTGTTGGAAATGTTAACTTTTAGCTATAATGATGTTTGTGCTAAAAATTGTTGCATGTTTTCTTTCAGTATTGTGCTGGAAACAAATGTCCCGTTATATTATATTTTCATATGATCTAATAACGTACAAGTATGAAACCCCGATAAATATTAAGATTAGGTAACTACTAAGAAAATTTGTGCATTTGTGATCGTAACTCAGGAGGACAGCGGGTGTCATACTTCTTGGTAAAAAAAGGTCACCAAACAAATCGCAAATATTTGTTTCCTACGTTGTTATTATTTTTGTTATATATCTCTCACACTTTGTATCCATAATAACTACCAGTATTTTCCCAGGTCGACGATCCTGTTTAGGAGAATCTCTGGCCAGGATGACAACGTTCTTGCTGTTCTCTTCGCTCATGCAACACTTCACATTCAGTCTGGATCCCGCAATTCCTGTCACCAACACGGACGGCAAGATGGGCTTCACGCTCGCCCCTCCAGAGTTCAGAGTCTTTGCCAAAGCTAGGCTCTAATGTTCACATTCATGCTTCAGGAGCTTAAAGTCCCTCAATACGGTAATTTGTAGTGGACACAATCGCCAGAAGACGAGGAAAAACAACACAGTTTCTTGAGGAGTAGCATCAGTCTTGCAAAGACAATTTTCGTTGTCACGTCATCTGCTTATAATTATTAATTATATGTATGTGAAAACTTTCAACATGTGCTTGTAGGTGCCTGATCTTGGCTCATTTTTCTTGTATCTGTTAAACAAGACTTTAGATGCAAGTCTAAATATACTGTAATTAAATGCCCATTGCAGAAACATAGAAGGTATGTGCAAAAAAATATCGCAGCTAATAGGATTCGAATCCACGTCGGCAGCTCTCCATGAGTTTAACTAGCTCCCATCCTGACGTCTTAAACCACTCTGATACAGATACCTCAAAACATTAGGTACCTTGCTGGATGCAAGCTATGTTTCTCTTAACGGCGGGTACACCAGTGAGCCTCAACCATAGTTTCCAGATATTTCATTCTCCTTGTGTATTTTCTGGCCTCATGATCCGTACTATACTCAACGACCCTCGCTGAAACAAGAGAAAGTATATGAAAAGAAATATTTCAGCCAGCAGGATTCGAAACCACGTCGTCTGTTTTCTACCTGGCACCTTAAACCACTCAGTTACAGATGCTCTTTATAATGTTACGATATTTCTGTGTTTATGCTTTCGCTTGTTTCTGCGAGAGGCATTGAGTACAGTATCGCTCGTGAGGACAGAACATACAGGAAGAGAATGAAATAGCTGAAAACTATGTTTGCAGTCAAACAGGCTGCCTAATGTTATGAGGCGTCCGTCGTGCTGTAGATTTATGAAAACAATATTTTGTTAAGAATTGCAGTGTTATATTAATATACATCCGAAATAAATAAATAATTTTGTTACTGTATAATACAATACATATTAGTCGTGAATGCTGAATGCAACACCGTTGTGGAACCCACACCTGAAAAAGCATGTTATGAAACTGCAGAAAGTGCATAAGTGTACATCAAGGCTTGTTCCTGAACTAAGCGGCATGAGCTACGAAGGGAGGCTATTCGAGATGTAGCTCTGAGTTGTTATCTATGTTGTTTTACTCCCTATTGTATTCTTGCCAATGTACTTTGTCTTTAAATAAAGTATATATAAAATATAGGGGGTGGTAGGAGAAAATTTTCAAACAGCTTCAGGGAGAACTTTGAGTTTTCCCTGAAGCAAGTTTATTCTTTTCTCTGAGGATGAGGGTCCCCAGGACAGTTGCAGAGGTGGGACCTCCCTATATTGTATTCATATATATATATATATGAATACATATATATATATATATATATATATATATATATATATATATATATATATATATATATATATATATATATATATATATATATATATATATATATATATATATATAGATAGATAGATAGGGTTGTAAGAGAAGTGAATACGAGCGTCTTGGCAAGAGATGTGGGGTTAAAAGATAAAGAATCAAACACAGAGTGGGAGTTATCACAGCTGCTTTTTGCTGATGACACTGTACTTTTGGGAGATTCTGAAGAGAAGTTGCAGAGGTTGGTGGATAAATTTGGTAGGGTATGTAAAAGAAGAAAATTGAAAGTAAATATAGGAAAGAGTAAGGTGATGAGGATAACAAAAAGATTAGGTGACGAAAGACTGGATATCATATTGGAGGGTGAGAGTATGGAGGAGGTGAATGTATTCAGATATTTAGGAGTGGACGTGTCAGCAGATGGGTCTATGAAAGATGAGGTGAATCATAGAATTGATGAGGGAAAAAGGGTGAGTGGGGCACTTCGGAGTCTGTGGAGACAAAGAACTTTGTCCGTGGAAATAAAGAGGGAAATGTATAAGAGTATAGTTATGCCAACACTCTTATATGGGTGCGAAGCATTGGTGATGAATGTTGCAACGAGGAGAAGGCTGGAGGCAGTGGAGATGTCATGTCTGAGGGCAATGTGTGGTGTGAATATAATGCAAAGAATTCATAGTTTGGAAATTAGGAGGTGCGGGATTACTAAAACTATTATCCAGAGTGCTGAGGAAAGGTTGAGGTGGTTCGGACATGTAGAGAGAATGGAACGAAACAGAATGACTTCGAGAGTGTATAAATCTGTAGTGGAGGGAAGGCGGGGTAGGGGTCGTCCTAGGAAAGGTTGGAGGGAGGGGGTAATGGAGGTTTTGTGTGTGAGGGGCTTGGACTTCCAGCAAGAATGCATAAGCGTATTTGATAGGAGTGAATGGAGACAAATGATTTTTAATATTTGATGTGCTGTTGGAGTGTGAGCAAAGTAATATTTATGAAGGGATTCAGGGAAAATGGCAGGCCGGACTTGAGTCCTGGAGACATAAAGTACAGTGTCTGCACTCTGAAGGAGTGTTAATGTTGCAGCTTTATAACTGTACTGTAAAGCACCCCTCAGGCAGGACAGTGATGGAGTGAATAATGATGAAAGTTTTTCTTTTTTGGGTCACCCTGCCTTGGTGTGAATCAGCGATGTGTGTGTGTGTATGTGTGTTTATGTGTTTGTGGATGTGTATGCGTGTGTAACAGTGAAAGATGTAATTGGGAAACGATAATATATCGCAAGCCTTTGTGAACAACACACATGTAAAACACGGAAGCCACTGCCCCACACCATTGCCTAGCACTTACTGACTCGTTGGTAATTGACGTCTACACTGACACTAACCAGAAATAGCTCTTCTGAGGTCGACATAGCCAATCAAAGATATACACACATTATCAGGATTGCCGGAAGTTGACAGTGTCAGTGAACAACCTGAGCAGTGATACATGACCTGACCCCAATCAGAAAAAGGAGGTGAAGGTCACAGTTACATAAAATAATTTGAATTCAGTGCCACGAAAGAGAGGGGAGGACGGTAGGCCGAGTGAGAGGCAGGCAGTGTTGTCACATCCCAATACCAAAACTCAGAATAAGTGTGACCAAGCCAGGAAGTTAATGAGACAAGGATAGTCGAGTTAGTGCCAAGGGTATACAGGAAATATAGTTTCGAAGAAACAGAAGAGGAAGCAGGAGCCATTCGTGAAGCCAAATCGCGAAGCATCGTGCATCATCGTGGATGAGGGTGCCAGACGTCAGCTTCAGCAGAGTAAAGTACAGAGCCTAGTTGTGGTTGTATGAGGGGCTGAGTCCGGCCCTGAATTACTGATAGCTGGGGGTCAATAATCCCTGCTCCGGGGAGCTGACTATCATCCTAGGGTATTTAACACTTAATTGTAAGGAACAAATGTGGAGGTATAAGAAGGACAACGAGGCAGAGTGCGCGCGCAGGCGCTAAGATCACTAGAATACTCTTGACAGTGTTTATTCAATAAGTAGGCAAAGTGTACAGGTATACACGAGTACAGTGATAGGCTATCATACGGCAGCATACGTGTAGAGAGCCTAGGATAACCCAGAAGGCCGTCAGAGTGAAATATTCTAATTAAATCAATGCAGTGAGGACAGGCGCACACACACACACACACACTCAGTTAGGCCTACAGCAGCCTGACCACTAACCCACTAACCACTTCCCTCCCCACCTCCTAACCCTCCTACACACACACACACACGCATTTCTTCAGCCACAGAGTAGTCAGGAAGTGGAATAGTCTAGAGAAAGATATAGTGGAGGCAGGAACCATACATAGTTTTAGGACGAGGTATGATAGAGCTCATGGAGCAGGGAGAGCAGAGACCCAGTAGCGGACAGCGAAGAGGCGGGGCCAGGAGCTGAGTCTCGACCCCTGCAACCACAATTAGGTGAGTACAATTAGGTGAGTACACACACACACATGCTCACACACACACACACACACAATACATACACATAGCAGTATACGTAGAGAACCCACACACACACACACTCAGGCCTAGTGTCTAATCGACATGTGCCTAGGACAAAATGGTAACTAACACACACACACACACACACACACACACCCGCAGTCCCAAAGCAGTCACGCGCGTTTTGAGCTCCGCTAAATTGGGTCGTATTGGGTGGTCCTAGGGGAAATCCGAGTGCAACAAACAGGCGTGGGCATAGGCTAAAGTGTCATACTCATTTAAAACCAAAAAGCAGGGAAATACGAGTGATCACAGAGGGAAAAAACACAGTAAATAGTGAAAGTGCCGGTGAGGGGAGACGGAGTTAGGCCTAACAGTGGTTGCCACACAGCAGGAAGTGGAGAATATATCGTAGTGAACTATAAAGCAGTGGGGAGCATATCTACTGGAGGCACCCAAGTAAGGGAGACAAGTGCAAGGCAAGCAGTGAGCAATACAGTGATTGCATACGGTGAGCCCAATAGAAAAGAAACGAAGAGGCACAGTACCCAGCAGGGTGCCACTCCAGGAGAATGTCGACAAACTGACCAGACCCAGCAGACATCGGATGTAATGTACAAAATCCTAGTTGTGGTTTGCAGGTTTGCAGGTTTCTGGCCCTGAGTTGCTGAAGCTGTGGGAAAA
>WNWK01053309.1:0-11910 GCA_009830355.1 Cherax destructor
TGTGTAATTCTACAAGTGATGCATAAAATTTTTGCCTTTTTTTTTTTTTTTTTTTTAGGTGACACAGAAGGGGCTTGAATTTTTGGTCTGACCGCTGAAGGGAAAAGGTCATTTTTCGTCTTACGAGCCACTTTTTCGACGTATTTATCAAAAATTTCTGCTGCCTCAAATCAAGTGGAGAAAGGGTAGGCCCACATGTGAGAGAATGGGTCAGGGCGCAGTAAAAAAAAATCGGGCTGCCAGTGGTGCATTGTGGGAAAGCCATTTCAGTAGTCCATTTTCACATGCCTAGCGGAAAGAAATCCCCACTCCCGGCAAATAGCTCTAACACAGATGGAAGTGTTCTGAAGATGAATTTCATTTTTTTGAGGAGTTTGTGACTAAAAGCAATGCCCAGGATCCAAAAGGGAAGGAAGAGATGAGGGGGAAGGAAAGAAGAGATGAAAGGAAGGAAGGAGGAAAGGAAAGAAAGGGAAGGAACAAAATAAGAAAGGAATAAAGGGAAAGGGAAAAAGGAAAGGGAAAAATGAGAGGAAAAAAGGGAAAGGAAATAAGAAAAAGGACTGAAGGAAGAAAGGAAGCTGGGAAGGAGGTTGGGGGAAAATGGGGAAACCCCCTTTTTGTGTTGACAGGTTGACAGCAGTGAGGGTTGTGGTAATGGTATATATGTCATTTTGACAGCTGCCTTACCCTGACTCACAAATTTTATATATCCACACACACAAAAAGCTTCAAGCGCTAGGAAGTTGAGGGAAAGTGTCCATTTTATATATGTGTATATATATTATAGAACAATAAAAAAATTTTTGCATTGTTGGTTTGTGTAAACAAGTTTTGTAAACAATATAATGATGATAATGTTTGTGCGTTATTTGGGTTTAAAACCCGTGTACATATGTACACAGCACTCAGGATTAGGGGGTTTCGACAGTCAAAGGGGTTTAAAAATAAAAAACAGTATCATGGCTGGTCGTTCCCCAATAATCCACAATTTGGAGAAGGAACTTTAGACAGCATTTAGAGATCCTAAACCAAGATGACTACAAAACTTGACACGACAAAACAAAATACCCCGGGGGTTTTCCAACCCCGGGGGGTCTCTCTCAAACTGACCGTGCGGTCTGGAGTTTTGGGAAAACCCCCGCGGTTTAAACCCCCCCCGTGGTATGGTTTATCCCAAACCAAAATTATGGGAAAAGTTTTTTACTTTCCTTTTCGGTATCCCATTCCAGCTATACACTGTACATCATTGGCACCAGAATTTAGGAAAGTGTTTTGTTTCCTTTCTTGGCTTTTTATAATTTGTCAAGGGGCCCTTTAAATTTCTGTTATTGATGGTGCCAGGAAATCATCTTAACTATTTTTTTAATGTTTTAGATCTTTATGTGGTTTTTTAGTAAATTTTTGTCAAATCCCTTTTTATTACTGTATTTTTAAAAATTTTCCATTTTATTGCATTTTCCTTGTACATCAATTTTGTTTTTTTCCCAAAACGTCACCCGTCTCCCACTGAGGCAGGGGGACCCAAAAAAAAAAACACCCCGATCATTCACACACAAACACTGTCTTTGAAAGGTGCCTAGATATGACAGTTTAGATTACCCAAACAGCCAATATCCCAAACCCTCCTTTACATCATTTATCACACTAAATTCCATTATCCATTTGTCATTGACAATGCTGTAATCTTAATTCATGCAAGGCTTTGCAGACTTTTTTGATTCTTTTGGCATAAGATTTTTGTATTTGCCATTTATTTATACCATATTTATATATGAATACCTTAAATTGTTATAATTGAAAAAGAAAATTTCAGAACTCTGTATGTATGAAATGCCTAGTAAGTGTGATCAGCAAAGAAAACTTTTTTTAAGGTGATGAAGACAAGAGTCATGAAACGAGAGTGGGGAACCAAAAAACCCCGAGTTGGGAACGTGGCGGATGCAATTTAATGACATTAAGAGTTGCCCAACATTTATGGATATGAAATACTGAACAAGATATTTAAAATCTAAGTTACAGTAGAAATTATAGACAACAAAAGAGCATTTGGGTGTAACTATAGAATATGAAATAAAAGTTTAGTGGAAAGGGTAAAGGGAAAAATTCTCCCCAAGGCCCAAAAGGAGAGTTAGGTGTATTTTTTTTTTTTTTATTAACAAAAAGCCATCTCCCCCCAAAGGTAGGGTGGCCCAAAAAAAAAAACATACATCATTGATTCCATCACTGTCTTGCCAGAGGTACGTTTACACTAGTTATAAAACTGCAACATTAACACCCCTCCTTCAGGTGCAGGTACTTTTACTTCCCTTGGGCCCCAAAGTCCAGCCTGCCATTTTCCTTGAATCTCTTCATAAATGTTACTTTGCTCACACTCCAACAGAAATCAAGACCAAAAAAAGCATTTGTCTCCATTTGCCCCCTATCTAATATGCTCACACATGCTTGCTGAAATCCAAGCCCCCACACAAAACCTTCCCCCCCCTCCAATTTTTCCCTGGGCCCGACCTTTTACCCTCCCTTTCCCCTCCCCCAAAGTTTTACTCCTCGAAGTCATTCTTTTTTTGTTCCTTCCTCTTTTACATGCCCGATCCACCTCAGCAACCCCTTTTTCAGCCCTCTGGATTTTTGGTAACCCCCGCCCCTCAAATTTTCCCAAAACCCTACAAATTCTCTGCATTATATTCACACTACACATTGCTCTCAGACAGACATCTCCACTCCCTCTGGCCTTCTTGTTGCAACATTCCCCCCCAATGTTTTCACACCCAAAGGCATTGGTAAAATTCCTTTTTCTCAAAATTTTCCTTTTTTCCTTCGGGGGGGTTGTTCCTTGTCCCCGACTCCTGGTCACCCCCTTTTTTCCCCTCATCAATTTTATGATTCACCTCATCCTTCATAGACCCATCTGTAAGGTCCACTCCTAAATATCTGAATACATTTGCCTCCTCCATACTCTCCCCCTCCAATCTGATATCTAATTTTTGTTCCCTAATTTTTTTTGTTATCCTCATCACCTTACTTTTTCCCTATTTCATTTTTAATTTTTTTTTTTACATACCCTACCAAACTCATCCATCAACCTCTGAAACTTCTCTTCAAAATTTCCCCCAAAAGCACGGGAAACAAAAAGAGCAAAACCCCCCACTTTGTGTTAGTTTTCTTCATCTCTTAATCCCACACCTCTTAACCCCCCGAGCATTCACTTCTCTTCCAACCCCATCTATAAATATATTGAACAACCATGGTGACATTACACATCCTTGTCCAAGACCTACTTTTACTGGGAAATAATCCCCCTCTCTCCAAATTACCTGATCGGGTTTTAAATTTTCAAAAACTTTCACTGCTTTCAGTAACCAAATTATTCCATACATTTGCAACATCTCCACATTGCCCCCATCCACCCTGTCATAGTTTTTCCAAATCCATAAATGCCAAAAGCTCTCACCCTTATCTAAATACTGTTCATCTATATTTTTCCCTGTAAACACTTGGTCCCCCACCCCCCCTACCTTTCCTAAAGCCTCCTTGTTCACCCGAAAATCCTACTCCCCATCTTACTCTTAATTCTTTCAATAATAACTCTATCATACCCCCTTTTACTGGGGTATACTCAACAGACGATTTTCGTCTTTCAACAAATCAGCCGCTTCCCCACCAAGGGGGGGGCCCCCAAAGAGAAAAAAAAAGGGTTTCTTTTTTTAACTTTTAGTTTTTAAGGAAAAGGGGGTTACTACCCCCTTTGCCCCGGCATTTTATTTTCAAAAAAAAAAAAAAAAAAACTTTATGACATGCATGGCTTACGGAGGAAGAATTCTGTTCCCCCCCATGGAGATAAGAGGAAATAAGAAAAAAGAACTAGTAAGAAAATAAAAAAAACCCAGGGGGGTGTGTATATATATGCTTGTACATGAATGTGTAATGTGACCAAATGAAAATAGAAGTAACAAGACATGCCTGAAATCTTGATGTTTATGAGAAAAAAAAAAAGACACCAGCAATCCTACCATCATGTAAAACAATTACAGGCTTTCGTTTGATACCACTTGGCAGGGGGAGTACCCTCCCTGGGCGGTTGCTGTTTACCAACCTACTCCCCTAAGACTCAACAGACTTCTTCCCCTATAATTTTTACACTTTTGTTCCCTTTGCCTTTATACAAAGGAACTATGATTTTCCCTCTGCCAACCCCTAGGTACTTTACTCTTTCCATACTTCTTCTTTCAACCCACGTCGGCCGTTTCCACCGAAGTGGGGTGGCCCAAAAATAAAAAACGAAAATTTCCCATTTTACTTTTGGTAATAAAACAGGAGAAAGGGTTTCTCTTTCCATACATTTATTAAATAAAAGCACCAACCACCCCAAAAACCCATTTCCCACCTGCTTTTAACATTTCTATCTTTATTCCATCAATCCCAGCTGCCTTTCCCCTTTCATTTTCCCCACTGCCTCACGAACTTTCCCCCACCTGGCTTTTCCCCTAAAAATGTTATTCTTCCCCCCTATCCCAAATCACAGTTTCCCCTATCTTCATCAACGTTTAATTCCTCAAAATTTTCCCCTCCATCTTCCCAATACCTTTTAATTCTCTATTTAATAACTTTCCTCCCCTATTTTTAACTATAAACCCTCGAATGTATCAAAACCTTGCAAAGGGAGGGCATGGAAATATATTATAGCTAAATTTAAATCAAAAGACCTGAAAAAACCCCCTCACAGTGATAAACATCTACAGATTCCCAAAGTCAAACGTCCGCCATTTTAGTAAAAAACTAGGAAACCTGATAATCGATTCACGCCTTAACAAAATTTGCTGGTCACAGGAGTTTTTCAACATAAATCTCCTACATGACCAGGACCCACAGGAAACTGAATTCACAAACACTATGAGCAACTGCTTATTCCCCAACAATATCAAATCCTACAAGAATCTCTGAGAATAGTCCCTGTTACTAGACCACATTTTTGGACAAACCCAATATCCCCTCTAAAATCAGGCATAATCACAGAAAACACCACAGACCACTCCCCTCCTTTTCAAACTAACCTAGGCTTTTTTCCCCCCAAAAAATTAAAAAAGTTACCTTCAGACTGCATAAGGGAGTCAGCTTTTAAATAATTTTATATCAGCTATGACAAAACATTGACTGGCTTAATGAATTAGAAACACATTCAGATACTAATGAATGCATCAAGAACTTTTAAAAAAACACAAAAACCTCTAAAACAGACATTCCCCCCAAAAAACTAAACAGATCACATTAACCCGACTTAACAACCCCTCCCCCCCCAAGCATCCTTAAATCCATAAAACAAGAGGCACCAATATAAAAAACAATATAAAAGGGGGTCAATAACCAGAGAACAATCCAAATGCTACTCATCAATCCTTACTAGCCTGATAAGAAGGCCCAAAAAAATTGTATTATGAGAACAGACTCCAGACTGAAAAAGGTGATATAAAAAAGACCGGGAAAAACTTATCTACAATTCTGGGAAATAAAAAGATATCCAAAAAAAATACCATCAAATTATCAAAAACAGACGGGCCCCCACTTTTACCGGGCTGAGACAGCAAACAGACTTAATGTTTTCTTTCTCCCCCCATAGGTAAAAATCTAAACGGTAAAATGCCAAGCTGAACACTCCCTCCAACAGACTACCTCACCAACACCTACCCAGAAAAACACTATTCCTAGCTCCTACCAACTCAGTTGAAGTCTCGCTCATAATCAACACCCTTAAAAAAAAAAGGGGAGGAACATAAACAGCTTACCCCCGTTTATGTACAAAAAACTTCACACGTACTGTCACCAATTATAGCAGCATTATTCAATAAATCCATTGAATCTTCCACCTTCCCCTCAATTTTAAAAAAGCTAGGGGGCACCCCCATCCACAAAGGGGGGGGACCAAAGGACTTGAACAATTATAGACCAATCTCAAATTTTCCACTGCTTTTAAAATCTTAAAAAATTTAAATTTATAAACAGATCCCATTTTCCCCCTTTTCCCCAAATGTACTAAACCCCCCGTCAATTTGGATTCAGGACTAACAAGAGCACAAACGATGCTATAACACACATGTTAGAGTTAATATACACCGCACTTGAGAAGAAAAAAGTTCCCTAAAACTTTTTAGACCTACGCAAAGCATTTGATACGTCG
Organism: Cherax destructor; assembly: GCA_009830355.1. NCBI lineage: Eukaryota > Metazoa > Arthropoda > Malacostraca > Decapoda > Parastacidae > Cherax > Cherax destructor. The sequence goes on from WNWK01053309.1 coordinate 6,173, forward strand.
ACCATGATTTATTGCTCCCAAAAGGGCGCACTATGGTATTGGGGCACCCCCCCAATTTCCTAAAAATCGTACCTTAGCAACAGAAGCCAGTATTTTTGTACACAAATGGAGTGAACTCTTCCACGCGACAAATTACAGTCGGTATCCCCCAAGGTAGTGTCCTGGGGGCCCCTCTTATTTCTATTTACATAAACGACCTACCGAATGCATCCCCAACCCCTCCCAAAACCCCTTTTTTTGCAGATGATACAACATATGTCTTCTCACCCAAATCCCGTCATACTAGCCAACACAGTTAATGGAATTTCAGAAAATATCAACATGGATGACGACAAAAAACTTACTTCAATACTGACAAGACCTACTTCATTCAGTTTGGAAACAAAGCTACAAATGTTCCATTTAAAATAACACTAAATGGTGCTCCCATCACAAGACTCAAAGGGGGAAAATTTGGGAAACCAATTTACAGTAGTCTTAAATTCCAAACTCATTAAAAAAATTTCCCAAAAAATTTCCAAAAAACAGTAGGGATATTATCTAAGATACGCTATCATTTACAACCAGCTCTCCTTGCACTATATCATTCTCTTATCTACCCTTATCTCACCTATGGAATCCCCGTGCATGGGGCTCAACAACATTAAATCACCTTAGACCACTCATAACCCAACCAAAAAGGGTGCAGTCAGGGTGATGATAAATTCCCACTCTGGGGGAAAATACTCCACCTATATTCAGAACATTAAAAATACTCCCGTAAAAAATATTCACACCTATTCATGTGCCATCTACATACATAAAACTCACATTTCTAATATCAACCCCCCCCGCCTTTAAAATTTCCTCAACTTTTTAGGTCCCACCCACCATGACACAAAACACAGATCACTATTTGACATACCCAGAGTCCATACTAACCAATGTAAAAAATTTAATGACATAAAGGGCCCCGGAATCTGGAATTATTAAGGGAAAAAAAATTTAAACCCTTTTCCGAAAATCAATTCAAGACTCTTCTCAAAAAACACCTACTCACACTATACTAAATCTATACTGAAAAAACTCTCAAACCCAATGTTATTTTACTTAAGATAATCTCAATTTTATATGTCATCCTCCTTAACACTTGTTGTAATATCATATCATCATATTGTTCATTTAAAATATTTATATCATTTTTGTTAAATTGAAATAAAATATATAACTAGAAGAAACTTTAATAAATTTTCTAGTATTGTTATTATACTAGTATAGCATCAAAAATTTTGGGAACTTGAATTAAAATATGCAACTAGACCCTCAACCAATTTTCTCTTGTATTGTCTTTTTTTTGTATGTATAATCAGATTAAATTTTAAATAATACAGAACTAGAATAAACTCAATCAATTTCCCCTAGCATTAAGTCTTTAGTGAATAAGTCTTTAGAATAAGCTGCCCCCAATGCCATGGCATGCCAGTGGCTCTCCTTGCAATACAGTTTTATAATTGTAACTACCAATAACAATGTACACTTGTATCATGCATTGAAATAAAAAAATTATTATATTATTATTATTATTATTATCAAATCCCTTTGTTCCCTCGGGTTCCAACTTATTAATCACACTCCAAAACTTTTTTTTATTTTCAACAAAATTTTTTGATAACATCTCACCCAATTTCCCCCATTTGCTCTCTTTTTTTTTTGCTTCACCAATTTTAACCTCTCTTTTTTTTCCATTCTCCCCTCCTCCCTTTCATCACTTCCTTTCTTTGTAAAAATTTTCATTCTCTTTTTCTCCTTCTACTCTCTTCATCATCATTCCAAATTTTTCTTCCCTCCTGCACCCACTTTCCTGTAACCACAAACTTTTTGCTGAACACTCTTAACCTTTTCATTCTTAAACCTTTCCCCATCATTTGACCCTATTGCCTATCTCCTAGCCCATCTATCCTCCAATAGCTGTTTATGTACATCTTCCCCAACTGCCTCCTCCTTTAGTTTATAAATTACCTCTTCCCGCTGCTTTTATTTTCTTGTAACCATCTACCTTTTACTCTCACTGTAGCTACAACAAAAAAGTGATCTGATATATCTTTTCCCCCTTATAAACATGTACATCCGGGAGTCTACCCAACAGTTTTTTATCTACCAATATTAGTCCAACAAACTACTGTCTTTTTCCCTTTTTATCATATTTTTTATACTTATCCTTTTTTTCTTAAAATATGTATTACCTTAAAAACCCATTTCTATACAAAGTTCAATCAAAAAATTATCATTTACACCGGCACCCCAAATTTAAACCACCACACCCTCTTTAAATGTTTCTCCTATTTTTGCATTTAGGTCCCCTACCATAATTACTCTCACTTGGTTCAAAAGTTCCTTCACATTAACATCTCCCAAAATATCTCTCTCCCCTTTTCTCTCTTCTTCAGGTGCATACCACTTATTATGACCCATTTTTTTGCATCTGACCCTTTATTTTAATCCACATAATCCTTGAATTTATACATTTATTTTCCCCTTCTTCCATAACTGACCTTTCAGCATTTTGCTACCCCTTCCTTAGCTCTAACTCCCCGGATATGCCTGACTTAACCCCATTTTTTTCCCCCACTAAAATTCACCTCCCCCTCAGCTTTGTTTTGCTTAGACCCGGGGGACATGCAATTTTTTTCACTCTTAACATTAGAAAATCATCTTTTTTTTTTTATCATCCTCACTACATCCACACATTCAAGCATCCCAGTTTTATAAATTTTTTCTTCTTTTTAGTATTTTCTTCAGACGGGATTACTAGCCCATTGCCCCCCATTTTAGTCACCCATCGACATGCATGGTTTTACGGGGAAAGATTCTTTCCATTTCCCCCGTGGAGAATACGTGTAATAGTGTTAAATTTATTATATGTTCTTCTATATTCACAGCAAGCGCTAAGAGCAGAAGACTTGGAGAGAAGTTGGCTCTCCCGTCAATCCCGTAAGTTCCCGCAGCAACAACAAGGTTTAAACAGCTCCTGCAAAATACCCCTTTCAACCTTCAGAGGCAAGGATCCTTCACTGGAGGAATGTCAAGCAGTCCTAGTCAATTCCTGTCGTTTTCCCGGGAAACCCTTCCCCAAGGTGAAGTATATTTTTTGCATGGTGTTGTTATTTAAAGTACTAAAAAAGAGGAGGAATTGAGCTGCTGTTAACGATGGATTAAAAAAACCCAGAAAGGTAATGGACAGGATTGCAAGCTTTTTCTGTCTCATAAATATTAAACTAGATTAATTTTTTTAAATTTTTTTTATGTACTGTACTATATACAATTTTTTTTAAAGGTTCTTTAAAACTGTAAGCTTTCCTTTTTAACTTTTAAGAGTTTTAGACATAAATAATTTTTAAAGTGGTTTTTTAATTGATGCTTGTTTAACTTGGTATTCTAGTATTTATTTGTTGAGTATTTATGTTCAAACTTTTTTGCGTGTGTGTTTTTATGTGTGTTAATTTTTTTTGCTATGAGCATTGAATGACCTACATAGTCAGGGTGCTATGAAAATATCACTTTCTACTAATTCCCAGGAAAAGGGGAGTTAGATAATGGCATAGGTCAAAAATGTTATCAAAGATATTTTAAGCAGGGGGCAAAAACCTTTTTTTAACAGTGTTCTTTAACAGTGGGGCTTTTTCAAGTATACATTACTTGGGTACAACTCCATGAGGGTAAAAATTCAAAACCCTTTTCCTTTAACCCCTTTTTTGGGGGGCCCGCAAAGATGGGCCTGGAAAACATGTTTTTTCACATGTCATCCTACCCCCCCAGCGCATCTGGGTTCCCATTTTTTTAGTTCAAAACCCAAACACAAGCCTTCTTGAGTCACCCAGCTAAGGGCAATGGCGTCTTTCGCTTCCCATTGGTTGAGAGACCAAAATGTAAATACTTCTAACTTGGCGTTGTCCAGAGCAGTTTTTTTTCTCGAAATTACTTATATACTTTTTGATTTTACCCTCTGCAATGTCGGTAAATACTGATTTTTGTGTGTATTTGTAAATGAATAGTTTAGGCATATTTTTATATATAACTAAAGTCCCGTATGAAGATAATATGACGAAAAATAATTTAAAAAGTGAAGGAAAAAAGGGGGGAAATATCGGGGCCCCGCCGCCCAAAAACCAAAAATAGAATTTTAGTAAATAAATACCCCTTTCAGTCCTCAACCCTTTCAGGGGCTGTGCCGTAGTTCCCCCCCGGGTTTTAGTTGAGGGTCCAAACCGTAGTTCTACCCCTGAGCTACTCACTCCCGATAAGCTGGGGAGCGGTAAATTTGGGCCTAGATATGGGGAATACATCTATGTGGTAAGTTAAACCAAATTAAACAAATCCTGCAGCACACAGTGCTTAATGGGGAAAAAAATAAAACTAATTTTCGATTAAAACAGCGACTTTGCAATGTTTTTTTATATACTTTTTTTAGTTGTATTTTATTTCTTGGGCTCATTTGATCGAATGAAAAATATTACAGAAATAGAGATGATTTTGATTGGTTTTAGTACAGGAAATGGCTTGAAACTGAGCTCAAAGTAGCAGAAATGTTAAAATTTTTCTTCCGATGGGAGTAAACAAATGACATCACACGCCTAATAGGGCCAGCTGGTGGGTCAAATTTTGTTCACAAATGTGGTGATATTATTTGTACAATTATTACAAATATTGCATAACAGTAAATCTTTTCCCTTTTTTTGGGTTTTAATAAAAATTCATTGTGAATATAAAATCAAAATGGAATTCATTTTTTAAAGACTAAAAAAAAGCCCAATGAACAGAGGAAATGTTTGTTTAGTGCCAGGAATGCCTGCATTGTTTATTCTGCACCCTATTTTGAAATTGGAATATTTTGAACTTTTTGAGTTAAATGGCTAAATTAACCCAAATTTTCCCATCATTTTTTTTTGTAGTTTAAACAGTTGACTGGGCGATTTTCTTGTGCTCAATCGATAGAATAGAAGTCAAATAGTAAATAGCTAAGAATTTGGTCGACTGGGAATTGGCCCAAAGGGGGGTCAAAGTCGGCAAAATCACCCATGCATAAATATCACTGGCATCAAAAATTTCCGAGCATAATTTCCAATTTTCCATCAAATTTCATACTTTTTTTTTTATTACCTTCAGAAAAAAATTTCTACCATTTCATAAGAAAAAAAAAAGAATTTTTTTTTAAATTTTTTGACACCCCGGGATATCAAAAGGGATAAAAATTTTATATGAATTTTGCAGTGGTTTGGGTGTGTACAGAATATTTTTTTCCTTCCAGATCAATGAGAAATTGTTTTATGGTGGTTCCTCCAAAAAGGGGGTCCCAAAAATGTCTCATTTTTGAGGAAAGTGACTCTGACAGAGCCAGATGACCTGAAATTGCTTGGGCAGTGGTAATGAATACTTGCCACCCGGGTGCAGAGGTGTCAAGTGATGAGGGGGCAGGAAGATAGGTAAAACCAAAAAACCTAAATTAGCCCAGGAAAAAAAAGGTATTCGATCGAGGGAATTCCCCGATGAATATCTTCATGATGAGCTTGTTTTTTCAAGCTGAGAAAATTGGGAAAAAGAAAGACATCCCGAAAGGGTTTGTTTTACCAGCATGAAAAACCTCTTTTAGGTGTCCATTTGATTATTTTGAAGTTCTTTACTCAAAAATGATAGACAAAATCACATTTCAAACAAATTTGTATGCCAAGCAAAAAAAAAGATAATACTTTTTGTAAAAATTC
>WNWK01053310.1:0-11910 GCA_009830355.1 Cherax destructor
AGTTAATGTATTCTATGCTTCACCTGTTTGCTCGCCCTTTTCTTCTAGAAATTATCAATTGCTACTTGTTACCGAGTACTTGATATCCTATTTCTTATCTTACTGTGAGAGTTGATCGTTCACAAACAGCTTAGCGGTTAGGTAATTGGAACTTACACCCGACACCCCGAAAACCACGCATAGGTGAATACTTGTGATGCGATGCAGCTTGCCCAGCGTGCAGTAGCCTGTAGATTGTCCAACTCGATGTGATGTTCTGGCATATATCCACTTTCGTTTCTTGTCGATATATAATATAACCTATTCACTGTATTACTTTACACACACACACACTTGTGTGTGTGTGTGTAGTGTTCTTCATAAATTCATAAAATTCATATGATGGAGTATATACCACTTCCCATCAGCTGCACACAGTTATACCTGTAGTATACTTGCATGTTGCTGAGTTGGAAGGAGGTATATTTCTTGTAATTGCTAATTTTTTTTTTTGTGCATGACGAAGGTTCTAGGGCGCTTGCTGAAGGTGTTGGTTGCAAAGCGCTTGATGGAGTTTGACTGTTTTCCTGGAGTTGTTAGTTGGCTTAGCTGTATCTGAGGTGGTGTCCTACATAAGATGTTTGCAAATGATACAAGGTTGGTTGTAAGCAACAGATTGTTTCAAGTAAAGTCTCCATAAATTAGGGGTATTATTATCCATGGAGGACATAGAATGGTTCAGGTGTTACCCAGTCTCTATCTCCTTGGGGAGATCACTCCCTATTATTTAGTTTGTTTTGCGATGATGATGCATGTAGAGTATTGTCGTCTGAGGTTATAGTCACGTGGTGTGTGCATGCTTTCTCTATTCGACTCGTAAGGGGAAGAGGGGATGTAGTTCTGAGTGGATCTCTGAGAACAGAATTGATGGCCATCATCAATACTGCTGGTGTTCAGTGCACTAGCTGACGAAACAGACTCGTCATCTGAATCTATGGACACGTCAGTTTCCTCGTTCCCAAAGTGCACTAGGTCATCATTCCCGTCCACCTCGGTAATGGGAGACAATGGGTTCTCTTCGTAGAAGGGTACGAGGATGAGTTTAGTTGGATGCCCAGAGGCTGCAATGGAACCTGATTGGTCGATAGGGTCAGCTCTACAGCGGCAGATTGTGCAGTGACTGGTGTATCGGGTTGAGTTCGAGAAATATATAGGTTGTCAAAGGACACACACTGTAGGATGGTTACGTTGTATTAACGAGTCTGTGAGAAGGGAGAGATAGCAGGCCACGTCTGTTCTAGGGTAGGTCTAGGCGGTTGTGAGCCGATGCCCGGGAGGACGCCTCTCACATGAGCGGGTATTGTGATATCACATGCCAAGGGACCAGCTGTATAAGCTAAGATGAATACTAATACACTACACAAGTGTATATATAATACTGACACGACACTCGGCCATGTTACGTATGACGTCTCAGCATACTAGACAACTCTATAGGCTGAACAGACATGTGGCACTGGGGTGAATCTATACAATAGCAAACACATTATAACTTAGAACTAATCAAAATTATAATAGGAATAAATTGACTTCATAATTAATTAATAACTAATCTTACTATCACACTTCTTGAGTTAATGGTTCTAAGAGAATTTGAATAGATCTTGAGATAATGCATTATATATATATTACAATTACAAAATTTGATATTTGATCGATCAATCTGTATTCATGCACTCAACGGCTTCTGAGGAAGAATAAATATTTACAGGGAAGAAGTTTTAACAGAAAAGGTAAACTCGGCGCACATGGGTTATACTGTTAAAACTCAGAACTCGGAGAGAACTTGAACACATAAAAATCTTACTAGATACTGGAAATCTGATAATAAAACACACAGTCAATAACTTCAGTTCTAAACTGGATTTTCTAATTTTCTATCTTTAGCTCACTACTTATGATCACTTTCCTACTGAAGGTATGGACAAACTCGGTGGAGTTCATTAACTTATAATCACTTTCCTACTGAAAGAATGAACAGGCTCGGTGTAGTGGATGAATCTCTAAACGGCTGAAATAGTTAGCTCAATAACACAAAGTATGAGCAAATAAGAACGGCTCTCACTATCTCTTACTGCAGGTAATAACTACTCGACACACGACACTTTACTCTGCAAAGGAATTACTGTCAACTGGGAAAGATTGCTATCTGGAACACAAGGGACAACAACTGGCACTCTAGTGAATACACTAGCAACAGAAATGGATTTCTGCAATTGCTTTTGCATCAGCGAGAGATGCTATAACTCATTCAAGTAGTCTTTCTTCAACAAAGCGTCCCCTGGAGAGGAACTACTACTTGAACTAGCAACATTGCAAGGATAGACTCAGCACTCAAGGCTGTCCGGGATACCTCCGGCACCCTAGGCATCTGAACGCTATCTTACATGCAAGTTATTGTAGGGGCTGAATTCCAGACAGAAGTGACAGTATTACTAGTGTCTTACCGCTCGGCAACGTTAACAAATAAAACACATACTATCTATAAGAACTAATCTGAACTTCACATTCCGCATCACTATGGCAAATCTCTGATACAAGCTGGTAGAACAAACACATTGCTCAAAGGCTAGAGACTGTCTTTCAGTCATTAAGGGACTATGAGGACTGTTTACTGACTCATTATCATTATAACTGAATAGCAGCACACACAGTATTATCACATGAATTTACTTGAGCTTCATTGCCTTGACTGGCAGCAAACACATGGTTACTACTTGAATTTACTAGAGACATGACTTCGAGCAAATAAACAAGAATTTAAATGAAAGCAGAATTAACGCAAGTATACAGCACAATATAGCTTAACTGGTAGGAATTATTTAACAATTCTGCATAAGTAACGAGGATAATTGCACAATAACACTAAAGAAAAGATAACTCACTGGAAATTGACTTGGCAAGAAAAATCAACACATTAAAAATGAAAAAAAAAACTAGCTTTAACTTGAGGTAACTGCAAGGTGAGTTTTCTTTACTTTTAAGTTCAACAAAAATTGCAGCACATTAAAAAAAATTAAATACACAAATAAATCAAATTCAATAATGATTATAGGAAGAGCAACAATCTGATGAAACAAATCACTAAAAAGGGAGAATTGCACAAAACAATTGAATTATTCACTGGCAACAAATTAAAGTAACTTTACTGCTTGAATCACTGAGAAAGTTCACTGAAATATTACTTATTACTCTTAGGAGAAAATGACAATTTACTTGAACATTTAAGTAAACACAATAAAAATTGATAAAATAAAATTGAATACTGTAAAAGTTAAATTGCACAAAATCAGTTTCAGAAATTTTCAATAGTTAAAATGACACTGGGGAAAATTGTTTGCACACAAAAACAAAGATATCAGAAATTAATTAGTTTGAACACTCTTACTCTTAATTGCAAGCAAAGCTAGGTAACTCAATGAAACAGTTACTAAACAAATCACTAAGAACACTGACTTTAATCAACTTAGAGAGTGAATTTGTTCAACAACACTCTAAGACAAATGAAAATTAATGACAAGAAAAAAAAATTAATGAACAGACTAATTAACAATGGAAAAATGAACACTTACAGAAACTGAAGTACAATTCATCAAAACTCAACAAAAGTCATGCTCTTGTTAACTTATGCGTTATTATTGAGCAGAGCAAATTAATATCTTCAGTAAATTATATCACTAGTCTGCAAAAATTAAGGCACATTAGCACTTTATAAAAAATAACAAGTACACAAAACAATATTGGGTGCAATGGGAAGAATTACACTGACTGCAACACATAAGAATTAGCACGAAAACACTGGGAAAAGGTTAAAATGACTTAGAGGAGAAAAATAATTTATGTAGTTACTGGAGCAAGCAAAAATTAATTACACAATTAACATTAACAAACAAGGGTAAATGATTAAATGATAACTCTGGGATAGAACACTTGGTGGAACATAAAAATTAATAAGAAAAAAAAAAAAAACACAGGGACAATGCTGGAGGAAAAAAAAAAAAATTATTGTAAGAATCACTACTAGGCAGAATGTTCCCACAACATTAATAACAAAAACTTTACTTACTGTATACTTGGTAACACAACACAATTCACAGAAAATATAACACAATAATTAACAAGAGACGATACTAGTAACTTCAAAAATAACTAATGCAAGTATGTATTTAGTTGAACACATAACACTTTCTAGGATAAAGTCACACTCCCAAGATAACTCAAAGTTCACTCGCAAATTGTCTCTAGATTATCTGAAAATTAAAAACCACAACACAGTAATTGTCTCTAGGGTGTAGAACGTTGACTGAAGCGTTGATTAGGGTGGTGATGGTGGTGGAGAATGAATTCGTCTGGTCCACTCGTGGAGAAATGTGGAGAATTTGTGCATACATGGTGAACTACGAATCTAGGCTTTAATAAAGTTGGCACAAAACAGCTCAGAAGAAACGAACTCAGGATGCACGACCCGATTCGTAGCCAATAACTGCTTGCAGGACCCAGTTAAGGGTGAAATTATCCACACTTGATTCTTTGTGTGGGTGGGTGGCTGACTCACGTGGTGGATGGCGGCGTCTGTCTTAGCGTAATCGATAGAAATTACAGGCCCTCCGCTGGCACTATTTATCGGGTTGAGTTCAAGAGAGATATAGGTTGTCAAAGGACACACACTGTAGGATGGTTACGTTATATTAACGAGTCTGTGAGAAGGGAGAGATATCAGGCCATGTCTGTTCTAGGGTAGGTCTAGGCGGTCGTGAGCCGATGCCCGGGAGGACGCCTCTCACATGAGCGGGTATTGTGACGTCATACGCAAAGGGACCAGCTGTATGAGCTAAGATGAATACTAATACACTACACAAGTGTATATATAATACTGACACAACAGGTGTAGGTGCAAGGGTCGTTTCTTCCCTGGTGGGGGTGGGTTGGATAGATGTGGGCGTTAGGGGGTACATTCACCTTAGGTTGAGGGGAAGGACTCATTAACGAGCGCACTTTATCTGCGATGATTATAGCTGAGGCTTCATTTTCTAATAACAGCTCGTTGATGATGGTAGAGTATAGCTGGTCATCGCCCCGTGCCATGTCATGGGCCATCTTGTACATCAGAGTCCCCCTCATTACTCTTTGTATATATCCTGGGAAGAAAGGGAAGGAGAGTGGACCTTATGCTTGTTGCATACCAGGCTTAGGCTGGGGGAGTTGGGAAGTGGAGGAGGTCCAGGCAATGTTGTTGGTGGAGGTGGCAGTAGGTGCCATGCCAGAGCTGGGTAGATTGGAGAGGATACTTGGGACAGCATGAGTGGTGTTGGTGGAGTAGTCTTCTTGGCATTCACCAGTTTCTTGTCATTCAGAATTTTCTGGACTGTTTTCTTCCTGACAGGAAGGTAGGTAGTAGATTCGCCTGTTGGGGCATTCGCTGCAAACATGTTCTGAGCAGATACTGCAGACTTTTGTTCATTGGTGCATTTGTTTATGTTATGGCCGAAACTATAACACTTGAAGCACTGAATGATGTTCGCAAACCTTTCCATAGATACTTGGTAGGGTGTGCATTTGGTACCATAGCATTTCAAACCGTTGTCACAGATGAGTTTGGCCTCTCGAGAATTAATTTCAAAGACTGCTGTTTGTTTGAGTTCTTTGCAGATAGCCTACGATGTATGCTCAGCTGAGTCCATATTTCGCGCCATGCTGGTGCTGCCATCTATAGGCCTACCTAGCTCAGTGTGAAACCATACCACCTCGGTCTCACTCAGGGCCAAGTTAACCTTGAGACAACAGTTCCCCTCCGGACTGGCTTCCGGCCTACCTCACTCTGCCTGCTGTGGACCCCTATACAACAATAAAGTCGAAGCTAGTTAACGGCCGTTTATGTCACCTACCTCTACGCTACCCGGCAAGTACTAGTTCTACCCCAGAGCAGGAAAACAGGTTGAAAACGTCTTTGCAAACTTATATGCCTTAAGGACGTTGATCTCGGAGTTTGCTCTGTTTTTCTCCTCCACGAGTTTGTCCAGAATATTTTTCTTTAATAATTGGAGTAGCTCCTCTTCCGAGGAGAGCAGTAGTACTGCACCAGAGTGGGTCTGAAATATATTCACCGGTGCAACCGTGGCATTAGTACAAATGCAGCCTAAAATTTCCTTTTTGGACTTCTGGCCATCAGTGACCTGAAGTCTGGCTCTTATATATTGGGCATGTTGCCCAGCTAAGGTAAGATTGTTCCAGATAATATGCTGGAAAAAAGAAGAACTTTCCAAAGTGCCCTACATTCCTAATTCGGCTGACTTACGAAGGTCAGCCCCCTAGCAAAGCCTACCCACGAGGAAGTGAGGGGGACAGAGCCCAAGGCAATGATCAACCAGAATTTAAAATACCGCACAGGCTACTGGATGGTCACCTGCCTTGTTTTAAGTCGCCAGAGCCGAAGTTGCCGAAAATTAAGAAGACACAAGAAAGGTAAAAGGACGGAATTGTAAAGTGTGTATTCGTGGTTAGTCCAGCATAGTGGTTAGGGTATTGTGGAGGGGTAGGATGGGGAGGGATGAGGTGGGGGAGGGATATGGGGAAGCGGGGGAAAAAAGCAAGCTAGTCACCACCTACCCTCTTGATGGGATGGGGCTTGAAGTGACAGCAAGCAAGTTTCCTCTCTGCTCTGAATTCAAGATAACCCAAAAATGTAAGTATAGGTACTAGTGCTCAGAGTGAAAACTCCGACGTCCTCTCGTTGCAGAATCCCGGAATCAAATCGAATGGAATCTGCTTGCCCCAGCAGAACGAGCATTCAGTATCTAATGAGTCGTCATGGTGGTTGGACGCTGTCAGTCACGGGAATAAAATGCTGTGTTATTACGCTATTATTAGTAATAAAAGTTATCTATCACATTTATTCCAAATTGATATCAGAAACACGATAAATAACTACAAGCATAATAAAGACTCCGAAATTAATAATATATGCCATATTATATAAGAAAGGTAGGCGAATGGGCAGCTGCTAAGGATATAATCGTAGGATAGATTATGTTCTCCGTCTGGCCTATAACCAGAGAAAACGGTGCTTAGATCAAGGCAAACACTCGTAGATCATTCTTATCATAAGAATAAACGCAAAAATAGCATGATTTTTCCCCAAAATTTTTCCGAGTCATATGCTATGCGCACGTTTTTCCTCGATACTGACCTATTTCGTGTAGCTGCAAAGTTAATAATGGACGTATAGAAGTGATTTGCACAACGGATATAAAACAATACATGCTCAAATTTTCGGTGAAACAATTGTTGGAATATCTCAAATATTTTCTAATTTGTGAAGCGGTAAACGGCAAATATTTTGTTACGTGTCATGTCATCAAAAAATCGTATTGACTTTGTTTTATCAGTAGGGAGTATCCAACACACTTTTTTTTGCAGTGCCAGTAAGTGCAAGCTTCTTGACAAACCTCATTTTTAGATTGTTTTCTCATTTGTTTCTTAGGCGATCTTATTGAAACTTAGTCAAATTACCTTACATATATACTTCTACAAGTACACCAAATATGAACGAAATCGGACAATAAATAAAGAAACACGTCGAACGAGGTGCTGGCTCCCTTATGCAATAGCCTGAAGTTTTACGACTCACTTGCCCTGGGTTCTAACCCCACGCATACCGTGGTTTGTCTGCAATCATGTCATTAAGATTTCATGAGTCAAGATATGAAAATAACTGAATAAGTAATGGTTAAAGTGATTTCTCTTTCAAGGGCCATCTAAGGTGAGATACAGCCAGTGTGTTTAGAAAAAGTTCCTACCTGAAGTTATATGCTGAGGAGAAAACAGAGAGCAGTCTGCTATTCATACAGTCTCTGAGAGTGATGAGGGAATCTTGTTCACCAGTTCGAGACGTGTAGTCAGAGAACGGGAAGAATCTACTAAATGAAACTCTCAACATGTGACCATTAAAATTGCGAAACTGGTCTGGAGAAATATAAAAATTAAGAAAATAAAATTTGATTAGGTTAAGAGGAATCAATGAATTTTAAGACCTATCTTTATATACACGTAAAAGAATATATTAAATTGTAAGAAAACATGCAGTAAACAATACAGTTTACATATACGTATATGTTTATTGTGCCATTCAAGCTGTGGCACGATTTACCAATGCCAGTTTCTACTATCATTAAACTTAACATTAATTTAATAATAAACAAACACAATGAAATATATTTTTTCGTTATGTTCAGAATGATTTTGGCGAAATTATTGCATACACAAATTTTCACTTGTCTTATATGGCAAGGTGAGCGTTGCTATTTAAGCCAATATCGCAAGTTTTACCTAATCGGCACGACATATATATATATATATATATATATATATATATATATATATATATATATATATATATATATATATATATATATATATATATATATATATATAATATATATATATATGTCGTGCGATTAAAAACTGCAATTAGCAAGAACTCATCTAAAATGAAGTCCTTTCTAAAATTTTCTCTTATACGTTTAAAGATATATTTTTTCATTTATGTTAATGCAAGAATTTATAATTTTGTACCAAGAGAAACTTTGAAAACCTACCTAACCTTATTACAACAAGCGCAATTTAATTTAGCCTAACCAACTAAATATATTTTAGATACGTTAACATTAATTTAATAATAAACAAACATAATGAAATATATTTTTTCGTTATGTTCAGAATGATTTTGGCGAAATTATTGCATACACAAATTTTCACTTGTCTTATATGGCAAGAGAGCGTTGCTATTTAAGCCAAAATCAAGTTTTACCTAATCGGCACGACATATATATATATATATATATATATATATATATATATATATCGTGCCGATTAGGTAAAACTGGTCAATTAGCAAGAACTCATCTAAAATTAAGTCCTTTCTAAAAATTTTCTTATACGTTTAAGATATTTTTTTCATTTATGTTAATGTAAGAATTTATAAATTTGTACCAAGAGAAACTTTGAAACCTACCTAACCTTATTACAACAAGCGCAATTTAATTTAGCCTAATCCACTAAATATATTTTAGATACGTTAACATTAATTTAATAATAAACAAACACAATGAAATATATTTTTTCGTTAGTTCAGAATGATTTTGGCGAAATTATTGCATACACAAATTTTCACTTGTCTTATATGGCAAGGTGAGCGTTGCTATTTAACCAAAATGCAAGTTTTACCTAATCGGCACGACATATATATATATATATATATATATATATATATATATATATATATAAAAAAATATATATTTATTGTTTTGTTTATTAAATTATTTAACGATCTAAAATATATTTTGTTAGGCATAAATGCCTTGTGAATAAGTATAGGTTTTCAATTCCTAGACAAAATTTATTTTTATTAACAAAATAAAAATATATTTAGTTGTTAGAGACTTAAAGATGATTCTGCTAATTGACAGTTTCCAATCGGCCGACATATAGTATATATATATATATATATATATAAATATATATAATATATATAATATATATATATTAATATATTATAATATATATATATATATATATATATATATATATATATATATATATATGTCGTGCCATTAGGAAATGATCAATTACAGAACTCATCTAAAATTAAGTCCTTTCTAAAATTTTCTCTTATACGTTTAAAATATATTTTTTCATTTATGTTAATGTAAGAATTTATAATTTTGTACCAAGAGAAACTTTGAAAACCTACCTAACCTTATTACAACAAGCGCAATTTAATTTAGCCTAACTCAACTAAATATATTTTAGATACGTTAACATTAATTTAATAATAAACAAACAAATGAAATATATTTTTTTCGTTATGTTCAGAATGATTTTGGCGAAATTATTGCATACACAAATTTTCACTTGTCTTATATGGCAAGGAGCGTTGCTATTTAAGCCAAAATCGCAAGTTTTACCTAATCGGCACGACATATATATATATATATATATATATATATATATATATATATATCGTGCCGATTAGGTAAAACTGGTCAATAGCAAGAACTCATCTAAAATTAAGTCCTTTCTAAAATCTCTTATACGTTTAGAGATATATTTTTCATTTATGTTAATGTAAGAATTTATAATTTGTACCAAGAGAAACTTTGAAAACCTACCTAACCTTATTACAACAAGCGCAATTTAATTTAGCCTAATCAACAAATATATTTTAGATACGTTAACATTAATTTAATAATAAACAAACACAATGAAATATATTTTTCGTTAGTTCAGAATGATTTTGGCGAATTATGCATACACAAATTTTCACTTGTCTATATATGCAAGTGTGAGCGTTGCTATTTAAGCCAAAATCAAGTTTTACCTAATCGGCACGACAAAATATATATATATATATATATATATATATATATATATATATATATATATATATATATATATATATATATATATATATGTCGTGCCGATTGTAAACTTGATTTACTTAAATTATTTTGCGTATAGCTAACAAAATTTGTGTATGAATATTGCCAAATCTAATTTGCCTAACGAAAAAAATATTTCATTGTGTTTGTTTATTATTAATTATTAAAACGTATCAAAAATATATTTAGTTGGAAGTTAAATAAATTGCGCTTGTTATAAAGTTAGGTAGGTTTCAAAGTTTCTCTTGTACAAAATATAAATTTTTACATTAACATAAATGAAAAAATATATCTTTAAACGTATAAAAAAATTTTAGACAGGACTTAATTTTAAATGAGTTCTAGCTAATTACCATTTTATAATGCACGACATATATATATATATATATATATATATATATATATATATATGTCGTGCCATTAGGTAAAACTGTCAATTAGCAAGAACTCATCTAAAATTAAGTCCTTTCAAAATTTTCTCTTATACGTTTAAAGATATATTTTTCATTTATGTTAATGTAAGAATTTATAATTTTGTACAAGAAACTTTGAAAACCTACCTAACCTTATTACAACAAGCGCAATTTAATTTAGCCTAACCAACTAAATATATTTTAGATACGTTAACAATAATTTAATAATAAACAAACACAATGAAATATATTTTTTCGTTATGTTCAGAACGATTTTGGCGAAATTATTGCATACACAAATTTTCACTTGTCTTATATGGCAGGTGAGCGTTGCTATTTAAGCCAAAATCGCAAGTTTTACCTAATCGGCACGACATATATATATATATATATATATATATATATATATATATGTCTGATTAGTACTTATTGCAATAACGCTCATTATTAACAGTAAATGCTAATTTCGCAAGAATCATTCTAATAACGACAAAAATATTTCTGTGTTGTTTATTATTAAATTAAGTTAACTATCAAATATGTTTAGTTAGCTAAATTAAATTGCTGTTTAATGGTTAGTCAGGTTTTCAATGTTTCTCTTGGTACAAATTATAAATTCTTACATTAACATAAATGAAAAATATCTTAAACTATAGAAAAATTTAGAAAGGACAATTTTAAATGAGTTCTGCTGTGGAATGGCTCCAACGATAACATGGAATGTATGGTTCTAATACTTAGCTTATTGATGAATCCAATGTCGCAGCCGTCCCCACCACCTTCTCAGGATCCATCTATGTCTTCATTCTCCACAGGGCTGTAAAATAAACATCAATGTGTGAGTTATTGCCCCAAAGGAGCATATATATCTCAGTCATTTGACAGACTGAAAGGCGGTTTACTCACGGTTTTTGGGCGGATCGCCACAAGTCACCAGGTGATATGATAAATCTGCCTAAAGCAAATTATGCATTCTATCGCAGTAGGTGGCATCTAAGTTTAAGCAGACTTACCTGGGTATT
>WNWK01053311.1:0-11910 GCA_009830355.1 Cherax destructor
TTTTGTCCTCTTGTAGTGCAAGGTAGTCATTAAACTGGTTATCCATGTTGTTCTTCCACTCCTTTACTGCTTCCTCAACCTTTGTGTTTATAGATGTTATCTGTTCAGTGTGGCTATTAATGACAGTTTGGAGGGTTTTGCCAAAATCAGTCATTCCAGTTGTTGTTAACTTTTGTTCAAGGCTGAGGATTTTGTTTTCAAGTTGTGTCATCCTGGTATCTTGTTGTTGAAGTGCTTTACGTTGGTCCATATTTTCATTGATTAATTTGATGATGCGCACACTGACCGCGCAGACCCATTCTCTCATCCCTATGCCTACCAGCTGTTTCCCGCTTAATTTGAAGCCGCTAGAATTTACGCATACTAGTACGGCACCAACCCCTGCTCGTAAAACTTACTAGTACGGCACCGACCCTGAAAGGGTTAAATAAGAGACAGTGAAAGGGTTAAACCTTTAAATACTTATGAAATCATGAAGATATATTGGTGGTAAGGCTTCTTTTAACTGATCAGATTTTAGGTGTCTAAGAATGAATCATGATATGCAAGTCTCTTCATTTTTGTTTACACAAATTATGTAATGCACAGATTTTTGTAGTGAAAGTGCTCTGCCACAGTAAGAGTATTAAGGGTGAAGTTGAAGAGATTCAGCTACAGAATTGTACTCCAAACAATTAAACTGAATTAGTGATTGTTTAGATAAATTAGATAAAGACGTAGTATTGAGCATTATTTATTTTAATTTTCAGGTGGTAGAGAGAATGTAAATAAGTTTTTTCTTGTAACTGTCAATTTCATATCTAACAGAGATCATCGAACAGTATTAGTTGGAGATGCCAGAGGCCGAGTATTTTCTTGGAGTGTACCTGACCAGCCAGGACGGGCAGTTGCAGACCACTGGGTGCGAGATGATGGAAGTGACGCTTGTGCCAATTGTCAAGTTAAATTTAGCATCTATGAGAGGCGTCACCATTGTCGCAACTGTGGTCATCTCTTCTGTTCAAGGTAATTTTTTAAAATTTCTAAATTTTTATTAAGAGTTTTATGCGAGTTGAGCTACATGCATTATAAACAAGAGAAAAGTTAAATACAGGTACAGTACAACACCGACTTACTAACATGGGATCATTACGCAGCTTTTTTTAGTTCAGACAAAATTGCGAGACTACTTTTTTGCCAAAATAATTTGCCTGCCTGTGACAGATGCATTATATGTAGTGCTTACTCACTTACATTGCTTACACTGAACTAGTTGGTGGTGATCCATTGATTCTGTGTGATTCTTAGTACAGTATACAGTGGTACCTCGGTTTTCGTCGATAATTCATTCCAGAATGCTGTTCAAGCGCCATTACCAAACAAATTTGTTCCCATAAGGACAAATGTAAATTAGATTAGTCCGTTTCAGACCCCCAAAAATACACTTACAAAAGCACTTACAAAAATACACTTACATAATTGTTCAAGTTGGGAGCTGTTCGAAAACCGAGTTACCACTGTATTATGATAATAATTAATCCTAGCTATTGCTATGATTAGCTCTGCAGCTCCAGTAAAATTAAAAAAATTACCACTTTGTGAATGGTAGTACTGCAACATTAATTTTAAGTACAGTAATACATAAGCCTGTTTCATTTATGCTAATATTTAATACAAGTTTCCAGCAGACCATGGTGGGTCAGAGGTGTATTGTTGAATTATAACATATATGAAGAGAGGAGTGTAGAGGAAAGAGAGAGTTTTGGAGATAAGTCAGTGTTTAGGGAGTTTTGAACCAAGTGAGAGAGTAATTATGGTAGGGGACCTGAATGCTAAAGTGTGAGAAATGGTTGTAGAGGGTGTGGTAGGTAACTTTGGGGTGCTAGGGGTAAATGATAATGGGGGCCTTTGATTGAACTTTGTATAGAGAGGGGTGTGGTAATACATAATACAGTAGGGCCCCGCTTTACAACGTTCCGCTAATACAGACATTTCAAATTAGTATGACCAAAACTCGCTATACAGCTCCCCCATCTGACACTCTAATACGATCACTGCACACCACCCAGTTTGTTTACATTCTCCGTGAGCTCCGCATCTCTCTATTATGTCTGGAAACTTTCCAAGATTTCAAGTGTTTTTAAGTTATTTCATATTTTATATATACAGTGGTCCCCCGAGTAACAAAAAAACTTCATCCCAGAAGCCTGCTCAAGTGCCATTACTGAACGAATTTACTCCCTTAAGGAATAATGTCACGTAGGTTAGTCTATTTCAGGTCCCCAAAAATACACTTCCACAAGCACTTACAATATTATACTTACATAATTGTACGATTTCCGTGGTGTTCGTTACTCGGGGGACCACTGTACAGCCTCTCCTCACTTAGCAACGTACTCGTTTACCAACCACTCGGACTCATGACCAGCTCTCCTACCAGTATGCAAACCTAAATACAATGGAACCTCACTTACGAGTTTAATCCGTTCCATGACCTAGCTTGTAACTCAATTTGCTTGTATGTCAAATCAATTTTCCTCATTTAAATTAATTGAAATGCCATTAATTCGTTCCAGCGGAATTCCTGCTCTCGGGAGACAAAACAAAATACAGTGGTCCCTCGGTTTTCGGTCATCTCCAAACTCGAACATTTATGTAAGTGTATTTTCATAAGTGCTTTTGCAAGTGTATTTTTGGGGGTCTGAAATAGACTAACCTACGTGACATTCTTTCTTAAGGAAGTAAATTCGTTCGGTAATGGCACTTGAGCAGCATTCTGGAAAGAATTTTTGGCGAAAACCGAGGGACCACTGTACTTCAATATGACACTAACATCAACTCTACGGCTTATTTATCTATTACAATTAATCTAATATGACATAATAAACAATATAAATAACATTAGAAACATGATATATACTCTAGAATGAATAAAATATGTCATTAGGTGATGAGTGGTGTTGGCGGCCATTGCCGCTGCCACACTGACCATATCTTCCCATGCTCTTATTATAAGAGAAAATGGAGTGTTTGTGAGGCTAACTGCACTAGATCACTAGTTTCATTAGGAAAACACTGAAACAATGTACAGTAGGGCCCGGCTTTACGTTGTTCTGCTAACACGGCAATTTCAAATTATGAGCAAAAAACTATACGGTGAGTGGCCTTTCTAATACAGTGCGCCCCACCCGGTTTGTTTACATTCTCCATGAGCACATCTCTCTATTATGTCTGGAAACTTTCCAAAATTTCAAGTGTTTTAAAGTTATTGCATATTTTATATGTACTCTGATAATTATACTTATGTGTACGTACCTGTACCTAAATATACTTACACACTGTGCTGGCATGCAGGTACACATTAATTCACTAAGAGTGTCCCTCTAGTCTTAGCACCATAGTAATACTAATAGTACATAATAATAATCACTCTTGGGCACATTATGTCTTATTTTATTTTAATATAGACATTTTCATTAATCCATCTATGATATTTTCTTCAAAATTATATAAGAAATACGTTACATAGCATATAAACATGCTATGTTTATATGCTATGGATGTGTGGTTGCCGGGCAGAGGGAAAACATTGTTTTCTCTTGTCCAGCATCAGAGAAAATGTGTATGAATCTGTGTTTGGCTCAGTCACTCCCCCTTAACACTTCTCTTTTGCTTACAATTCTCGGCATGGATTATTCATTATTTCTCCCTTCATTTATGATGGCATCTAAAGGTAGGTGTCTACCTACACCTGACTTCCTACAAATAAGTATTACTCACCTCTCTCTCACCCTACATTAAGACTGCAAATATTTTAAGGTAAGTAATGAATGTACTGTGTATGTGTTTTACTTTTTATTGTGTTTTTTAATGCCTAGTTCTATTACTATATATAAATTAGTGTACACTTGTTGTCTTACATTTATATGCATTTATAAGTGGAAAAAATGGCGTTCTGCTTTCCGGCAATAGCCTGGAACTTAACCTGCCATATAAGTGGGGCCCTACTGTATTTATAATTAAGAAATATTGTATAAAAACATAATTAAACATAATACAGAATGTAAAGAAATAAACTGGTTATATAAAGTGTACATAAACACTTGGAGCAGAGATGGTGGCACAGGTTGAGGGTCAGATAGGCAGAGCAGCGTATGATGTCCTTTTTCTATCGCTTAATCGCTTAACTTACTTTCTACACTCTTAATGCTACACTTTATCGCTGAACTTAAATGCTACAATTTCTTTTATATTTTTAGTTCACTTCACTTTTCACTGATTTTTGGCTTTTTCTCAACGCTTTTCTCACTTTCATCTGCAGGTCGTTTCAATAAATACCTGTCCAAGGAGGTTTGTTTCATCCTCCCTTTCAGAATGTTTCGGAAATGAGTTAGGAACCTGTCATTAAATAGCTCCGATTCACGAGCAGTTACAACTTTCTCTGGGTGTTTCCTTTCAATAAACTCTGAAAGTCTCTCCCAGATTCCCAACATTTCCTTTATCTCACTTGAGATAATCTCCTCCACATCTTGCTCCTCCGCTGTATGAATGTCCTGCAAAACCTCCATATGCTGCTGCATATGTAGTTCATCTAACTCCTCCGTCGTCAGCTCCTCTGAGTGCTCCTCGATGAGCTCGTTCACATCATCTTCATCCACCTCCATGCCCATGGACTTTCCGAGGGACATAATCTCCTCCACTACTGCCGCTTCGTGTTCGAATCCTTCAAAGTTCCTTTCGGACACAACCTCAGGCCACTAAGCGCTAAACCACAGGGGTCATACAGCGCAGCAGGGCAGGGCAGGATGCAGGGAGAATGGGTTGTAAGAGGGAGAGGGATGATCAGTAGGGTATGGGAGATGCCCTTCCACGCAGAGGTCAAGGTCCTCCTTGTAATACCCTGCCAGGCCATATTTATAATTCTTAGGCATATCACAATGTTATAGTGGTCCTTCCAGAACTCTCGAAGGGTAAAGTTTGTGCTCTCTGTCACGTCAAAGCAGCGGGTGCTTGGTGAAGAGCTTCTTGAAATTAGAAATCACCTGCTGGTCCATGGGCTGCAGGATAGGGGTGGTGTTGGGTGGAAGGTGGAGAACCTTTATAAACTTGAACTCTTTGAGGATGTTGTCTTCAGGTTCGGTGGGTGAGCAGGTGCATTTTCCAGGACGAGAAGGGCTTGCAGGGGTAGGTTATTTTCCTGGAGATACTTCTTAATGGCAGGACCAAAGACCAGGTTTACCCACTCCACAAAAAACTGCCTGGTGAGCCATGCCTTTGGGTTTGCCCTCCACATAACCTCCAGTTTTTCTTTTAGAATCTTATGTGACTTAAAGTCTCTGGGGTTTTCCGAATGATATACCAGCAGCGGCTTGATCTTGCAGTCACCACTTGCATTGGTGCACAGTGCAAGGGTTAACCTATCCTTCATGGGTTTGTGGCCATGCATCATCTTCTCCGCTGCAGTTATGTAAGTCCTCCTTGGCATCTTCTTCCAGAGAAGCCCTGTCTTGTCACAGTTGAAGACTTGCTGAGGGATGTATCCTTCGGCGACTATCACTTCTGCAAAAGTATTGACGAAATCCTCAGCTGCCTTCACATCAGAGCTCACTCCCTCACCATGCCTGATGACAGAGAGAATGCCGGTCCTCCTTTTAAAATTGTCGAACCAACCCCGACTGGCTTTAAACGACTTTTCCAATGCCTCATCCGTTGAAGTGCCTGGGGTCTCCTGCAGCAAATCAGCATAAATGCGTTGTGCCTTCTCACAGAGGATACCCTCCGTTAGCTGCGAGCTGTTTCTCCATCAACCACATCAACAACAGCTTCTCCATCTTTTCATGGACAGAGGTCCTCAGCTTAGAAATTATTGTAATGCCCTTGGCTGGCTTTATAGCCTTTATCGACTCCTGCTTTAGTATCATACATATGGTAGAAGTACTACGCTTATACTGTCTGGCCAGGTCCACAACCCGCATACCTTGCTTGTGTTTATCTATGATTTCCTTCTTTAATTCCATGGACATCATCCTCTTTTTCTTCTCAGCACTGTCCTTTGCACTTACAGTGGAACCTCCACTTACGAGTACCCCCATGTGCGAGTTTTTCCAGATACGAGCAGTCGCTCGGTCGATTTTTTGCTTCCAGACGCGAGTGATGTTGGTGTTGGTGAGGGGCTCTTGCTCTTGATGTAGGGAATTGGATCTCATTTGTTTGTTGGACTATCTTATTGAAATGAAACTTGGGCAATGTATGATGGAAAGATGCTTCTTAACGTACACCAAAATTGAAAGAAATCGGACCATAAATAACAGAGTTCACTTTTGAGCCATTAGCCACCCCTTAGCGGTATATTTTCGTATGGTTTTTATGGTTGTATTCTCGTTTTTTTTGGTCTCATTTGATAGAATGAAAAATATATTACAGAAATAGATATGATTTTGATTGCTTTCTCAACAAAAAGTACCTTGAAATTGAGCTCAAAATAGCGAAAATGTTTGATTTTTGCCGATGTTCAAGAGTAAACAAATGACGTCACCGTCCATTCCAGTACACAAGTCATGAATGGGTTGACATTATTTATACAATTATTACAATAATGCAGTAGTCTGCATAACAGTAAATCTTCTGTTTTTTATGTGAATAAAAATTCCAAATTATTTATATTGTAATCATAATAATAATAATACATATAATAATAATAGTATAATAATATAATATAATATTAATCCTTTCAGGGTCCAAGGGGGGTCTCCGAAACTCGTTCTCAGGGTCCATGAATTTCAAAAAAAAAAAAAATTATTTTTTCTTATGAAATGATAGTTTTTTTTTTTTTAAATCTAATAGGCTAAAAAATACATTTTTGCGATCAATACTTACGAAGATATAGAGGATTGAAGTTGACCAAAATGGAACCGCTTACGGCAACATCGCCGACTGCCTGTCACCCGGTAATAGTTTATTTATTTTTTTTATACTTTTTTCTTTTATTTTTTAACATTTTATTTTGTCAAGTAACTTTTATGTCCTGTGAGACCAATATAAACCATATTTTGTATATATACACTCCTTTTATACTACACAATAACTGCTGGCTGACTGGCTGACCAGCTGGCTGGCTAGCTGACCAGCTGGCTGGCTAGCTGACCAGCTGGCTGGCTGGCTGACCAGCTGGCTGGCTGGCTGAACAGCTGGCTGGATGGATGGCCAGCCGACTGGCTGGCTTGCTGGCTGACCAGCTAGCAGGCTAGCTGGCTGGCTTACTGACCAAGTTGGCTGGCTAGCTGACCAGTTGGCTGGCTAGCTGACCAACTGGCTGGCTGGCTACCTGACCAACTGGCTGGCTGGCCGTCTGGCTGGCTGGATTGATGGCCAGCCGACTGGCTGACTGACCAGCTAGCAGGCTGGCTGGCTGGCTTGCTGACCAGTTGGCTGGCTGGCTGGCTAGCTGACCAGTTGGCTGGCTGGCTGGCTAGCTAGCTGACCAGTTGGCTGGCTGGCTAGCTGGTTGGCTGGCTAGCTGACCAGCTGGCTGGATGGATGGCCAGCAGGCTGGCTGGCTTGCTGGCCAGCCAGCCGGCCAGCCAGCCTGCCTGCCTGCCAGCCAGCCAGCCAGCCTTCCCCCACTGTCTTCCCCACTCCCCCCACTGCCTTCCCCACCCACCCCACTGTCTTCCCCCACTCCACCCATTGCCTTCCCCACTCCCCCACTGTCTTCCCCACTCCCCCACTGTCTTCCCCACTCCCCCACTGTCTTCCCCACCCACCCCACTGTCTTCCCCACCCCACACTGTCTTCCCCACTCCCCCACTGTCTTCCCCACTCCCCCACTGTCTTCCCTACTCCCCCACTGCCTTCCCACTGTCTTCCCCACTCCCCCACTGCCTTCCCCATTGCCTTCCCCACCCACTCCACTGTCTTCCCACTCCCCCACTGCCTTCCCTACCACTCACACTGCCGGAGTGAGGTATTCCTTACGGCATGGCTTGGTGACAAAGGCGCACTGAATTACCACTCCCACAATGCAATGCAGGTGCATAGATTTTTTCCTACTGCACACTTACCACATAGACCCATTCTAACACATGCAGGCTTACCAGCTCTCTCCCCCTTGATTTGAAGGCGCTAGAATTTATGCGTACTAGTACGTCAATAACCCCAGTGCGTAAGCCGTACTAGTACGTCAATAACCCTGAAAGGGTTAATAATATATCGCGGGCTTCGAACATTCACGAATGTTCATAGTTAATGTGATTTCATAGTTAATCTTTGTTCTGACACTAATATTAGATACAGAAATTGTACTCAAATAGTCACAAACACAGTGACAGGTGAACATTCTCACCTACCTTAGTCACATACTTTTGTCTAGAAATATATACATAGTATTTATAGGTCCCAGCAATGTTTTGGATACAAGGGAGTATATAATAATAATAATAAGTTCCATTGAAGCATGATGTAAGACGTGTCACTCATTTTATCTTATCACTCCACTAATGACAGTGGTGACATTTGATGAGCGTCGGTCTGTCTGTCTGTCTAGCTCTCTGTCTGTCTGTCTAGCTCTATATCTGTCTGCCTGTCTATCTCTCTGTCTCTCTGTGTGTCTTTCTGTCAGTCTAGCTCTATATCCATCTGTCTAGCTCTATATCTGTCTGTCTAGCTCTATATATATATCTGTCTGTCTAGCTCTATATCTTATCTGTCTGTCTAGCTCTATATCTATCTGTCTGTCTAGCTCTATATCTGTCTGTATAGCTCTATATCTATGTCTGTCTAGCTCTGTCTGCCTGTCTAGCTCTGTCTTTCTGTGTCTGTCTTTCTGTCTGCCAGTGTGTTTCAATTTTTCTGTCTGCTTGTCTCTTTTGTCTCAGAGTTGCTCATGAACCAACTGGTGTAACATACGATCACTATCTACAAGCACAGTATAGCACTTTGTCTGGATTTTGTGGGTTATCCTAGGTAATTTACACTATATATAATTGTATTTACTTATGTGTTCCTGTGAGATAGAGACAGAGATAGAGACATAGAGATAGAGATAGATACAGACAGACAGGCGGAGATAGAGACAGCAAATCAGCCAGCCAGCCTGACGAGCATGTATTACACGTTCCAGAATTGTTTCTTTTTACTAAGGGCATAGGTTATAGGACATTCTGGCAGGTTGACACTACCTGTGGTACCAAAATTGAAAGGGTGTTGCACAAATGTTACACATGGGTTATTATTGTTAGGCTAAGTAAATGCTATTATAATAATAGACGACTTCGAGAGGCCGTCACTAGATGGCAGTGAATACCACAACAATGCGGGAGCAGTTGTGGCCGCCTCCACTTGTCACATAATGACATATTTTATTCATTCTAGAATATATATCAGGTTTCTATGTTATTTATATTGTTTATTATGTCATATTAGATGAATTGTGATAGATAAATGAACCGTATAGATGATATTAACAAAATATTGAAGGAGTACATATTTTGTCCTGTCTCTTAAACTCGCCACCTCCGCCACCACTAACCACACACGTAATGACATATTTTATTCATTCTAGAGTATGTATCAGGTTTCTATGTTATTTATATTGTTTATTATGTCATATTATATGAATTGTCATAAATAAGCCGTATAGATGATATTAGCGAAATATTGAAGTATCTTGTCATGCCTACTGAGAGCCGGAACGGATTAATTGCATTTGAATTAATTTAAATGAGGAAAATTGACTCTACAAACGAGCTAATCGAGATGCGAGCAAGGTCACGGAATGGATTAAACTCGTAACTGGAGGTTCCACTGTACATGGTTAGAAAAAAGAAATTTGGCCAAATAGCTGTAAATAATTCAAGCAAAGCACGACAAAAATGCTTCCATGCCGAGGAACACACGTGCACTACTCACCGGATGTTTTAGCATTGGCTGCGCCAATTAGTGGCAGCACCAATTAGTGGCAGCATTCTGAAGTTCCTCCTCATTATTATTATTACATATTATTACAGTGGTACCCCGGTTTATGATATTTTTTCGTTCCAGAATGCTGTTCAAGTGCCATTACCAAACGAATTTATCCCCATAAGGAATAATGTAAAATTGACTAGTCCTTTTAGACCACCAAAAATACACTTACAAAAGCATTTAAAAAAATAAACTTACATAAAAGGGAGAGTTTGGGGACCATCGTAAACCGGGGTACCACTGTATTATTATTACTATTATATTGTACAGTGGACCCCCAATTTACGTTAGTCTCCAAACTCGCCCTTTTTTTGTAAGTTTATTTTTGTAAGTGCTTTTGAAAGTGTATTTTTGGGAGTCTAAAAAGACTAATCTAATTTACATTATTCCTTATGGGAACAAATTCGTTCAGTAACAGCACTTGAACAGCATTCTGAAACGAAAAAATGACGTAATCCGGGGGTCCACTGTATTACAGTGGTACCCCGAGTTTCGAACAGCTCCCAACTCAAACGATTATGTAAGTGTATTATTGTAAGTGCTTTTGTAAGTGTATTTTTTGGGGGTCTGAAATGGACTAATCTAATTTACATTATTCCTTATGCGAACAAATTCGTTCTGTAACGGCACTCGAACATCCTTCTGGAACGAATTACGTATGAAACTCGGGATACCACTGTATTATGTATTAATATTATTATTATTACATGGGACCCCCGGAAAACGTAATTAATCCGTTCCAGAGGGTTTAATGTAAACCGAAAATAATTTAATCCGAATCTATTTTCCCCATAAGAAATAATGGAAATTCAATTAATCCGTTCCAGACACACAAAATTATTAAAATAAATATTTTTTACACATTAACTTACACAGTACATGTATATATAAATTACAACTCTTGTGAGTGAGAGGGGTTGGATTTGAAGACGTGTCTAGTGTACTCCCTGTGGACTGAACCAAGATGCCCCCTATTGAGCAACTTTACCAGCAGCTTAAGGAGGAATTGAGGGTAGCGAAGCTAGAGATACGGCGATTGACGGAGGAAAACAAGGGGATTCGTAGTAGTCCTCCTGTTGTGAGTCCTCAGGTCAAGAAGGGAACCTGGGCAGTGACCGGACAGCATGGGACGAAGTTGAAGATCAAGACGAATGGAGAGGTAGTAACAACGAAGAAGAAAGAGACTGCTGTGGAAACTTTGAACTTCTTTTCTGTGCTACCAGACGAATGTGAGTCGACTACTGGGAACGTCACGACGAATGGCACCAAGGAAGGTAAAAACATTGTTATTGTTGGGGATAGCCAAGTTAGATATATGGATAGGGCCATCTGCTTGAAAGATAGGAGTAGGAGACAGAGGGTTTGCTTTCCTGGGGCTGGGATGGAAGACATTGTTAGCCGGCTTGACAACATCATGCATGGTAATGGGATAAATCCTATTATCTGCCTCAGTGCTGGAGGCAATGATGTAGCCAAGCGTAGAAGTGAGGATTTAGTTAGCAGGTATAAGGCAGCAATAGACATCATTAGGAAGAAGGGAGGGAGCCCTGTTATATGTGGCATTTTGCCAAGAGGGGGTGTTGGAAATGAATGGCTGTCCAGAGCGATTGGTATAAATTGCTGGCTGGACAAACACTGTAAGGATAATGCAGTCCCATTCATTGACAACTGGGACCACTTCTATGGCCGAATTGACATGTATGCCAGGGATGGGGTTCACTTATCCAGAGAAGGTGTAGGATTTCTCGCTAGCTCAGTTGAGGATGTTGTTGGTTTAGCGCTTCTATTTGATTATAATAATAATGAGGATGTTGTTAGGGCTTTAAACTAGGATTAGTTAGAGGTATGGGTTTAGGAATGGTAAATAATGAGGGCCAAAATATTGATTCGGGCTTTGATATCATAAATCTTAACAATAACAGTAATCGAGTAACACAGAGTAATGATAGTAACAGAAATTGTGTAAAACAA
>WNWK01053312.1:0-11909 GCA_009830355.1 Cherax destructor
TGTGTGGTGTGTGCACTTGGTGTACGTGATAACACTTGTTATACATGGTGACGTGTGTGGTGTGTGCACTTGGTGTACGTGAAAACACTTGTTATACATGGTGACGTGTGTGGTGTGTGCACTTGGTGTACGTGAAAACACTTGTCATACATGGTGACGTGTGTGTGGTGTGTGCACTTGGTGTACGTGATAACACTTGTCATACATGGTGACGTGTGTGTGGTGTGTGCACTTGGTGTACGTGATAACACTTGTCATACATGGTGACGTGTGTGGTGTGTGCACTTGGTGTACGTGATAACACTTGTTATACATGGTGACGTGTGTGGTGTGTGCACTTGGTGTACGTGATAACACTTGTCATACTTAGTGACAATTGTGTGGTGTGTGCACTTGGTGTACGTGAAAACACTTGTTATACATGGTGACGTGTGTGGTGTGTGCACTTGGTGTACGTGATAACACTTGTCATACTTAGTGACAATTGTGTGGTGTGTGCACTTGGTGTACGTGATAACACTTGTCATACATGGTAACGTGTGTGGTGTGTGCACTTGGTATACGTGATAACACTTGTCATACATAGTGACGTGTGTGGTGTGTGCACTTGGTGTACGTGATAACACTTGTCATACATGGTGACGTGTGTGGTGTGTGCACTTGGTGTACGTGAAAACACTTGTTATACATGGTGACGTGTGTGGTGTGTGCACTTGGTGTACGTGATAACACTTGTCATACATGGTAACGTGTGTGGTGTGTGCACTTGGTATACGTGATAACACTTGTCATACATAGTGACGTGTGTGGTGTGTGCACTTGGTGTACGTGATAACACTTGTCATACATGGTGACGTGTGTGGTGTGTGCACTTGGTGTACGTGAAAACACTTGTTATACATGGTGACGTGTGTGGTGTGTGCACTTGGTGTACGTGAAAACACTTGTTATACATGGTGACGTGTGTGGTGTGTGCACTTGGTATACGTGATAACACTTGTTATACATGGTGACGTGTGAGGTGTGTGCACTTGGTGTACGTTATAACACTTGTTATACATGGTGACATGTATAACAAGTAAGTAAATATGAGTTTGGGTACTGGTTCATCTATGTACATACTATAGCTGAACAAATACCCATACATACATATATGCATGCATACATAGTAACGTATGAGTTACCTAGGATGGCCCAAGGAAGTCGGGCACAGTGATTTATCTCATTGTCATTGCAACATAGTTTTTTTCTTATATACAGTGGACCCTCGGTTAGCGGCCGTTCCTGTTAGCGGCCAACTCGGTTAGCAGCCGGTTTTTCGGCTCCCGATTAGCTGCCGTTTTTTCGGTTAGCAGCCGTATGGGACACGTCAACCCGTCGGGGACGCCACTTCCTCACGCATATCAAACTCAGTCTGCATCTCTCTCTCGTTGAGTAAGGAATACTCTGCATGCTCATCCATTCATCCGTTCATTTTGGTGCTTGTTTATTGATTGTGACTGTGAAATAAGCCACCATGGGGCCAAAGAAAGTTCAGAGTGCCAGTCCTTTGGTAAAGGGCTGAGAGGGGAGAATATGCCTTCTTTAGTGATTCTATCATATGTATGATACTAAAGCAGCAGGAGTTGACAAAGGCTATAGCGCCAGCCAGTGATAAAGTGCAGTATTAACATTGTAGCAAGTAAGTTGAAAAATTAAGAGATAGAAAAATGACAAGAATCTTAACTCCATTGTTGTTTTAGGTACTATATAGGGGCACTGAGAACAACGCCGCCCTCTGCCAGCTTCTCCAAGGTAAGTGTAAATACGTATTTCTTATTTATAAAGTGTAAATATTTCTTATTTGTAAATTAAAGTATAAATATTTCTTATTTATAAATTAAAGTGTAAATATTTCTTATTTATAAATTAAAGTGTAAATATTTCTTATTTATAAATTACATACATTGTTTCAGTGTGAATATTGTTGAGGGCTTTTGCTGCCACCCACCACTACCACTATATGTACGGCTTATGGTCAGTGGCCCTTATAAACCCAACAACACCAGCACACTACCACCAGTCCTCACATTCGTAGACATATTTTATTCATTCTAGAGTATATGTCATGTTTCTAAGTTATTAATATTGTTTATTATGTCATATTAGATGAATTGTGATAGATAAATAAGCCGAAGTATTGATATTAGTGTCATTGAAGAACTATCTTGTCCTGTCTCCAAACAAACTCCTGCCGCCGCCACCACTAGCCACATATGTAATGACATTTTATTCATTCTAGAGTGTATATGAGGTTTCTGTGTTATTTATATTGTTTATTATGTCATATTAGATGAATTGTGATAGACAGTGATGGAGTGAATGATGATGAAAGTTTTTCTTTTTTTGGCCACCCTGCCTTGGTGGGAATCGGCCGATGTGTTAATAAATAAAAAAAATAAGCCGAAGTGTTGATATTAGTGTCATTGAAGGACTATCTTCTCCTGTCTCCAAAAAAAATGTAGACAGCCTTACTGTCTACTATTTCAATTCTCGCGGCACTCCAGTGCTGCCCTCTGTAGGCCTACCCATGCAGCCTGCGCCACCATGTTTCTCTCTCACTTCCCCGGCCAACCTCCTAGGATCAAGTACTCCCGCAAGGGAGTACTCTCTGCCCGTGTATACCTACACCATTCGAACAATAAATACAAGTCTAGTCCACGGCCGAATCTCTTCACCTATCTACTGCACTTAACCTGCAGTCAGTTAGCCAAAACAACAATAACAGTGGTTGCAGTGGTGTTCCACGGTAGAGTGAGCTTTGTTCTCGCAGTGTAGGGGACCATCCGACCATCCATGCTCATCCAGTTCATCCGCTGGCTTATAGCATCATCCGTCGCCTCCAGCATCTCGTAGGTGCCTGAGACTGATCATCGTCCTTGATTTTCCAGAAAATCGGGACATAGGCGTCACGGCATCATCTCCTGCCTCTGCAGTCATGTGTGTGTGTTCATCTCCTACTCTACACCTCTCCAGCATTCTCCTGCATCCAGCAGTGTCCCTACGCCCTTCCTGCAGCTACAAGAGACGCGAGGTGAGGTCGTTTTGGGTGTGTTGGTGCTGTGTTCCCACGCACGCCTACCCCAGGGTGTGGCTACCCCAGGGCGTGGCTGCCCGCCTACCCCACACCACCCATCATCTCCTTTCCACGCCTCCTGCTGCGTTCTACGCTCCCTGTATCCAGCTCGCCGTCTGTGTGTGTGTCGTCTCCTCCGAGTTCTTCAAGAAGCCATTCCTGGCTTGACCACGTGGGAACCCAGCTGGTTTGTAAGCCAAGCCAGGCGCCTGAAGTGTTCTCCGCACCTCGTTCCTGTGTTCTGCAATCAACACCCTTCCTCCGGCTAGAACAGTGATTTATTTTTTTTGTTAATGCACCAGTATCTCAAAATTTCCCCCAGTGAAAACTGTAAAGTAATACATTAGTAATTGTTGGCAGCCCCTTTCAGTTTCATAACCTTGCATCCTGTCTAGTTCTGTTTTGTGTATTAGTTTCCCCGTATCCATCTGCATTGCCCAAAGCCACGGTCAGCAGCGCACTCGGACACATTCCCCAGTGTACACATACCCCAAACACACCACTGTGCTCAGCTGACGAGTTTCCCTGTTCCTTTACTGAAATCCCTCGTTTTCACAGAGTTCTGCGCCCTTTTCCTGTTCTTCCCAAGCCTTGCACAATATTTTCTATGCCATTGAAGACCCCATAGCAGTCCACAAGTGTTTATAGAGTGTGTACCGCCCCATCAAGCCACCAGTACACACCTGTATTTTCAGAACCTGCCTATTGTGCCTACTCACCACCTACAATCAAAAAGTTAAGTAACCAGTGACTTATCTATCATTTCCTAAAATTTGTGACATTATTTCATTGCCCTGCACCAATACAGCCATCACTGAAGCCAATACTTTCAGTTGCTTTCCAGCCTTGGTGGTGAGCGGGTGAGCTCAGTTGTCCCCCTGGTGGAGGTTAGGTGAAATTTTATTTTCACTGTCATGGCGGATACCTACCGGCGACGTGTCAACACTGTCTGTGTGGACTTAATTAAAGGTGCTGTGTATCCTGATCATCTTGCCATTGGTTCTACGGGACACCTTCGGAATATCGACTGAGGCCATTTATGGCATATCTTTGAACGGATCAGCCAGATTTTTCGTCAAGTTCAACTCCACTAGCGTGTATGAGGAAGTGGTGGACAAGTTTCAGGACAAGCCTATTGTCGTCAACTCGGGATTGGAGGTGCGTATGCGTGACGTATTCGCACATTACTCCTGGATTCACATGAAGAACCTCCCGTTTGAGGCTGCTGAATTTGATGTTCGGCGAGTATTCGGCCAGTATGGGACTATACACGTAGCTAATGTTGGTCGGTGGCAGCGGGGAACTTATGCTGGCATGCTGGCGGGATCATACTCCCTCAAAATGACTTTGAGGAGGCCTATCCCGTCATACGTTCAGATGCAAGAGTTTCGTACTCAAGTATACGTTTCGTATGCTGGACAGGTGAGGACGTGCCGGCTCTGCGGTGCCCCGGGACATATGGCGGCTACGTGTGATCAACGCAGGGAGCGGCAACCTGCACGTCAAGATGATGGGACTTATCATACTGCGACGGACCTGAGAGAAATGACCAAGACGAGTGTACAGTTGGATGTGGCCGAGGTCCTTGATACTGAGGATGTCCCTCGGAGTTGGAGTGAGGCGGTTGATGCTGCGGAGGAGGCCGTTTTGACTTTACCCACAACAACGCAGGAAGAGGAGCAGGAGTGTTCCCAGGTTGCCATGGAGGGTGACTTGTTGGAGGCGGTCTCTGAGCTATCGAGGCCTTGTTTCGAGGACATCCAGAGCCTCCTTGGGAGCCCGTCGCCGGTGGGTGTTTTGGACTTGGATGAGGACTCATCTGGTGTTACGGAGCGTCCGGAGTGCGAGATTGGTCCGGTGGAGGACCTTGTTGACTCTGTGCCTGTGGTGGTGGCTGAGGTGGAGGTGCATAGGGAGGAAGGTAATAGAGAGATGGAATGTGTGGAAGCATCCCGCAAGCGGCCCAGCGGGGATTCTGAGGATGATGAGATAACCCCGGGCCAAAGGTCTTCTAAAATGGCCTGGAGGGATGTTGTCAAGGGGAAGAAGGTTGTGCCCCAGGGAAAGAAAAGTGGGACAGGAGTGAAAGGAGGTAGGGCACAAAGTGGGGTTTCTGTGCCTGTTGTGACAGGGTCTGTGCGCCGAAGTGGCAAACCCCCTTTGACCTATTCAGGTGTCTCAACTTAAATGTTAATGGGCTCCGGGCGGAAGTTCGGAGGAGATGGATTGAGGTGACGCTCAGACGGTTGAATGTGGATGTATGCTTTCTCCAGGAGCATAATTATAGGTGTGGTAGGGATTTGTGTTTGAAGGGATATAGGTGTTATACTGGGAGTTCGGGGCATTTCAAGGGTGGAGTGATGGTGGGTATACGTGAGACCAGCCCTTTCAAGTTGAAAGCCTGGGAGGAGGGGGGTAGAGGTAGGATAGTACGGGTGGACGGGGTTTAGGGAGATATACAGGTGTATTTCATTGGTGTATATATGCCGGCGACCTCCAATCGCCGTGTAAAGGATGATTTTGTACGTGATGATTTGGTTTATGCGTTGAGAGGTTTACCTTTGGTTAGCGTAATTGCCGGGGACTGGAATTGCATTATTAGAGGGAGGGATGTGGAACCTCGAGGGGCGGGTTGTTTGTTGCAGAGCTTGAGGGAGGTGCTGAGGGCGGTTAGTGTGGAGGATGTGGTTAGGGGAGGAGGGTGGCATGTGGATCACACATATATTAAACAGGGTTATGCGGCTAGGTTAGACCGGGTATATGTATCAGGGGCAGTTTAGATAGGTGAGGTTAAATGTCAGGATTTTGTTTTTTCTGATCATAGGGGTGTGTTGGTAGAGATGGGATGGGCTGGGGTGGTGAAGATATATTCCGGGTATTGGAAATTAAATGTGAGGTTGTTGCAGGGGTTGGATCACAGGGAGGTTTTTGCGGATTGGTGGGGACGAGTATGGAACGATGGGAAGGGGATTAGTGATATAGTGGAATGGTGGAGTGTGCGGGCTAAAGTGGCAATCCAGGAATTTTATAGGCAACTGGGTAGGGAAGATGCGAGGCAAAGGTTGGGAATGTTGAGGTACTTAGAGGGGCAATTGAGGACTTGTTATGAGAGTGGAGGGCGGTATCCCCTAGCTGAAATTGATCATCTGCGGTCACGATTACGGGAGTTGCAGAATGAAAATTTTCATGCTCTGAGGGTACGTGGAGGTTTAGAGGAAGTTTTATGGGGGGATAAGCCCTCTGTGTTAGTGTTACGTACTTTTCAGAACCGGAGAAGAGATATGACGGTCATGTCTCTGAGGGTAACTGAGGAGTGCCGTGGGTATCGGAAGGGGCAAATTCTTCGTACCACGGAAGCCATGAGTTATTATGCGGATGCTTGGTTTGAGTGTAAGATGACTCAGGGGGAAAGTGATGGGGTATCCCGGGATGTAATTTTAGATTGTATAGTTGAGAGGATAGGGGCTGGAGATAGAGAGCATATGGAAGGGTCTATAACTGAGGAGGAGGTTTGGCAGG
Source organism: Cherax destructor (assembly GCA_009830355.1). Classification (NCBI taxonomy): domain Eukaryota; kingdom Metazoa; phylum Arthropoda; class Malacostraca; order Decapoda; family Parastacidae; genus Cherax; species Cherax destructor. The sequence continues at coordinate 6,635 of WNWK01053312.1, forward strand.
CAGTGAAAGGTCAGGCCCTGGGCAAGGCCCCTGGCCTGGATGGGATTTCTGGGTATTTTTTTATAGTTCATTGGGAGGTTCTGCGAGAGATGCTAGTTTGGCTGTTTAATGCTATGAAATTGAAAGGTAGTTTGGGCGGGGATATTTCAATAGGTAATGTAGTTTTAGTTCTGAAAAATCATGCATGTGGGATGGTTGAGGATTATAGGCCAATCACACTTATGTGTGCAGATTATAAGATATTTGCACGAATTCTTGCTAATAGAATGAAAGGAGTTTTGGAGAGCTTACTGGAGGGGGGTCAGTATGGGGTACCAGGAAGAAGTATGAGGGAGGGTCATCGGAGGATCAAAGGTTTTTTAGAGAGCAGAAGAGCTGGGGGTGTTTTAGGGCTTGATTGGGAAAAGGCGTATGATAGTGTTGATAGGGATATGTTGCAGGCGGTGCTTTTACGGCAGGGGTTTGGGGCGGAGGTCGTGGGTTGGGTCCGCACTTTGTACGAGCATGCACGTTTGAGGGTACAGGTGAATGGGAGGTTGGGGACCGACGTGCTTTTGGGGCGGGGGCTGCGACAGGGGTGCCCCTTGTCACAGCTCCTGTTTGCGTGTTTACAGGACCCTTTTTTCAGGTTAGTGTCAGAAGGGGTGAGGGAAGGGAGTAATTATGGGGTGGCAGAAACTGGTATTATAGGTTATGTAGACGACACCACTATTTTAGTAGGCACAATGGAGGGGTTAGGTAATGTAAATAGGATAATTGAGGTTTTTGGTTTGGCCACTGGTATGCGGGTGAATAGGGTAAAATCGAAATTATTGGAGGTGGGGGAATGGGTAGGGGGGGCGTTGGGTCAGGGTTTTAGGTCGCCAATAGTGGATAGGTTAAGGATATGTGGTGTGTGGTTTTGTACTCAGGCGAGTGTTGCACGGGAGGTGAATTCCTCGGCAGTGGTTAATGCTGCTCTGGGTAGGATGGGGGGGTGGCGGCCTGGAGAGGTCACTCTCTTGCAGAGGGTTGTAGTTGTTAATTCCTTAGTATACAGTAAGTTGTGGTATGTAGCTGCGGTATACCCCCTTGTGGAGGACGATGTTTTAAGATTGCAAAGTTGGATATTAAGGTTTATATGGGGTTATGGGAGGCATTGGTTAGGGAGGGATGTGGTAATGACTAAGGTAGCGAAGGGAGGGCTAGGTTTGATACCACTGCAGAGACGTTTGATGGGCATATATGTTAGGCAGGAATACCTAGCACGAGGTGGGATTCGAGGAGTGAGAGTGGGGAGGGTAATGAGTGAGGTTCGCAGATGGTGGAAGGGTGGGAATTTGTTGTTTTGTGAGGCAATTTTAAGGTATCTTTTGGTGGTTCCTGATCCTGGTAAGGTGAAGGTAGGGAGGTTGGATAAGGTGGAAAGGCGAGAAAAGGAGGTTTTAGGTATGGAGGTTTATCCGTGTTATGATTGGAATGTAACGTGGTTTTGGTTTAGGCGTTTAAAGTTGCCTCCTAAGGTACGTGAGATTGGTTTTCGGTTTTTACATGGTATATTGGCGTCTAGGGCTCAGCTTTTCGTGATGGGACTATCGGGCGATGGGTTTTGTCAGCGCTGTGGGTTATGGGATACAGCTTTCCATTTTGTATATTTTTGTGGGGGTCTTGAGGGATGAGGGAATGGTTTTAGGGATCATCCAAGGTGTGGGGGGGGTGGTTTATCGGTGTTAAGATGTTTAAGTCTAGATGTTGTGGGGTGCCCAGAGGATGTGAGGCGTGTGGTGATGTATTTGGTATTGGATTATATTTATGTTTCGTGGAGTATGAGGGAGGTTCGGAGTGATGTTAGGATTAGGGCTTTGGCAGCGAGATTTTATAGGACTAAGTGTAGGAACCAGGAGTTGTATGGGAGGGTGTGGGATAGGTTTTTTTCTGTGGGTTATAGGCAATTGTCGATGGGGTCGTTGCTGGGTTAACTCTGAGCTATAGTTTCTGGGTTTTTTACAAGGAAGGGTTGGTCTCTGGTGTGGGGGGGTTGAAGGGTTAGGTGTGAAAGTTGTTTCAAGGGGTTTATGTATGGGGTTGGGGAAGGGGTGGTTTCTCGGGGTTTTCCCGGTCATCCACTCACCCTTTTTCCCTTGGGGAAAGGGGTAGGGGTTTTTCTTTTTATCGATGAGTATGTGTGTGGTATGTTTGGTGACTCGGACGGGGGGGGGGGGAGGGGAGGTTTGGGTGGTTCTTTTTTTTGTCCTTTTTGGGTTTCAGGGTTTTTCAAAAGGGGGTTTGCCTTACTTGGGGGCCAGGTGTGTGCCCTAAGTGTTTATTTTTTGTTTTTTTCCCTTATGGTTCTATTTTCAAGGAGGTAAAGGTTTTTTTTTATACTATTATTCCCTTTTCATGGCTTGTTATCAGGCAATATTCTTCGTATTTAATATGAGAAGATGTAATGCAGTTCTTTCTTTCTATGTATGTATAGACACTGGATGGGACTGATCCGATGACTTTATCACTGTGAGGTGTTGGTACCAGGCCACGGGTTTCCTTTTACTGGAGTATATATGACTTGCACGCAATGTGTGTGTGCCTAGGATCATTATTATTGTTGGGTCATATTATCACGGGTTTTAGTTGTAGGTTTAGGGTTTTCATGGTCTGTTTTTAAAACCCTTTTGGGGTTTCTATGTTTTGTTTCAGTTAGGTATATTTTGTGTGTTTTGTTTGTGTATACATGTTGGATAGGATTTTATATATGTTTTGTTGTACTATGTGTAAATTGCTTTGCAGATCTTATAGGATCCATAATCACTGTTTTGTTCTGTTACTTTCATTTGGAATGCTTAGGATCTTTTATTTGTGAGACGGACTTTTGTAAAAAAAAAAAATTACATTTTTTTGGTTATTTACATGTTTGTGTGGTTTAAGTTTGTTTTAGCATTGTGGGGAGGTTAGGAGTTATGTAACGCTATTTTTTTGTATTGTATGTTGCATTTATGTCTCAGTCTAATGTTGTATTGACAACGCTATGTATGCATCATTAAGTTTGGTATAATGGTTACCGTTTTTTACGGAGCTTTTAAGGTTTTGTTTGTAAGTTTAATGTTTTATTTTTGAAGTTTGTTGTTATAGGGTAGTTAGTTTTTTTTGGTGTTATTATGGCACATTCTTGTGTGGGGGTTTTAGTGCTTACTGTTTTTTGGTATATCTTTGTTATGACCTTACTTGTAGTAAGGTGACTACTAGGTGTATTGCTAGTATGAGAATTGTAAGTTTTTAAATAAAATATATAAAAAAAAAAAAAAAACTTTCAGTGAATTGTTCAGTTCCAGTATGAGTATACATTTTGTGTAATTTGCCATCTTTCAGCAGTATTGTTGCATTTTGCACTTTCATTTTTGCATTTTAAATTCAAGTGTATTATTCTGCACTTTGCCTTTCACCTTATTATTAATTGTCACTGCCCAAAGTTATTCATTGTGCTACCCATATTTTTTTTTTTTAGTTGCAAGTAATTCCTGTGTGCTATTATTTTGATAATAATAATAATAATAATAATAATAATAATAATAATTTTTATTTAGACATGATACAAAGATGTACTACATAGTTCTAGGTATAAATGGGGTGTACATGCCAAAAGCCCCTAATATGCTGAGCATTGTGGGCATTCTTAAAATTAATTAACAGTAGACTACATGATAAAAAATTATGGTTGATAATTTACAAAATAAGTATAATTGTGTATTTGAGTTGTGAAATTTGAATATAAGTTGAACATAATAATTTATTAATTGCAGCAATGCAAATAATTAAATCAGATCAGACAAATTAAAACAATTGTATTGCAATTACAGTTTATATGTTCATTAGATGAGTTACAAAGAGTACAAGAGAGTGGATTATTTTATTTAATAATGTTATAGAAACAGAGTTGGCTCAGTATGCATTATTTATAATAGGTTTTTACATTTAAGTGATTAATCAACTTTGTTGATAATGTTAAATATTGTGCACTTAAGTTTGGGTGAGAAGGTGGTTTTTTAGCAGCGTTTTGAATTGAGGTACAGGCAGGGTACAGGCAGGGTTTCTTTGGCAATCACAGATAATGAATTCCAAATTTTCGGGCCTTTAATGTGCATTGAGTTTTTGCATAGTGTTAGATGGACACGGGGAACATCGAGGAGTGATCTGTGTCTTGTGTTATGGTAATGTGTCCTGTTAAGGTTGGTAAGGAGAAGTTTGAGTGGTCGGTTAATATTTGAGTTTAGTGTTCTATGTATGTAATAGGCACAGTAAAATGTATGGATGTCTTGTATGGTGAGTAAGTTTAGATTTTTGAATATTGGTGGAGTATGTTGTCTGGAGTGGGAATTTGTTATCATTCTGTATGTTGTCTGGAGTGTGAATTTGTTATCATTCTGACTGCAGCCTTTTGCTGTGTTATTAATGGTCTGAGATGAGTTATTGTTGTTGAAGAAAGGAACGAGGGGCATAGATGGAACCCCTGAGAAATGCGGACCAGATGATTACCAATTTCAGTGGCAACGGCAAGAGGGTGTGCTATATCGACACTGGCAACCTGAAGAACAGGAACAGGGTCGGGGGAGAATTTACCACTCAATTTCTGCACTATATTCCAGACTGCACTCATTGAGGAAGCAAAAGTGGCAGTAGAAACGTAATCTCGCTAGTAAGTGTGTTTAGCGTCACGTATGACACGGCGAGCAATTGCTCTCTTCAGCTTAAAATCAAAGAGTCTCTCTGTGGTTCTGTTATACCGATACCTGCCCCATGCAGCGCGTTTCAAACGTACTGCCCAAGCACAAGCAGGAGACCACCAAGGCACGCACTTCTGAGAATGCTTGCCCGAGGTTTGGGGGATAGAATGTGAAGCTGCTGTGAAGACGGAGGACGAAAAGAGATGTAATACCTCATCAATGGAGGACGAGGAGGGAACCTCATGAAAGGCAGTAAGATGTTCGTAAAGGTCCCATTTTGCCCGGTCAAATTGCCAGCGTGGGCTACGAGGAGGTGGAAAATACGAAGGGGACTTAAGGATAATCGGGAAATGATCGCTGTCATGTAAGTCCGGGAGGACAGACCAGGTGAAGTCAAGGACAGTTGAGACGAAGAGCAGATGGAGAGATCGATGCAGGAGACATGAAGGACCAGGACTAAAATGGTAGGAGTACCCATTTGAAACATGGTGGAGAGAAGCAAAAAATGCCTCCAACTGAATCTGGTCAGCACCTCCCAGAGAAAAAAGGTGTGATAAAATCGCCAAGTAATAGAAGGG